>JAJJMC010010016.1:3288192-3319274 GCA_023531435.1 Papaver californicum | reverse complement strand
AACTCCTCTTAATCAGAATAGTAGTAGTAATACGCGATTTAGAACAATTCATGGAGTTTGCAATCAAGTTTAATGCATCACGATAGGACGGGGCGGGGCAAGATCCCGTCATACTAAATCAAAAATTCTCATCGAACCCGGTGTATAGTACCTGTTACATACCAATTTTGTTAAAAGAAAAAGAACTTGATCCGAAGGTAACTGTTGTAAAAAGTTAAATATACCCGATGCGGAGCACGGGCACAAATCTAGTTATAATTAGTTAAGAATGCTTTACTTTGTATTCCTTATCGTTTTCCTGAAAGTGCTATGATTTTCCTTGGATGCATAACTATGGGGTTGCTTTTTGAGGTAGAGTTATCAGTTTAAGCATGCTTTAGAATGCTGCTTATTGGAAATCTTACTTTTGTTTTTACCATATCTGAGTAGCTTTTTTCAGTGCGAATGAATGATGTGGTACCTAGCCGTATATAATTATTGAACAATTATATTCTGTTCTCTTGTGATCTCTAATAGAACCCATTGAGTTTTGGTCTTTTCAATTTCCTCAAAATATTTGAGAATCCACTGAGTCTCTAATCATCATGCTCTTCTCTTTGGTGTTGAGATCTCTAGATTTGTTGAACAGAAGAGAGTACGCTAACTAGCAGCATTGTTCACTTTAAATAAGACAACATCCGATTGATAACCGAGTTATTTGTATTGTCTGTTACTTCATCTATCACTTTCTTGCTTATCCATCAATAATATCTTTAATATGAAGTTTGATTATCATTTATCTCATCTCTAACATGTCACATGCAGGATGAAATCGGGTATGATGGTTGGAGGCTAGATTTTGTTCAGGGATTCTGGGGAGGTTATGTCCAGGACTACTTAGAATCGAGTGAACCCTGCTTTGCGATTGGCGAGTATTGGGACTCTCTTAGTTATGCATATGGGAAAATGGATCACAATGCAGATGCTCATAGGCAGTGAATTACTTCTGGGGCAATTGATGTCACTTCTGTAAGATTTTTTAAAAATATTTTAGTGTTATTCTGAAAATTGCCCTCTCTCCCTCTTGCTGGAAAAACAAGAAGAAGAAATTTGATCAGCAACAAAATGTTTACACCTTTTAACTCACTACTTGCTAACTTAATTGTGCCACTTGTGCTTTCTTCTTTATATCGTTCGTTTTGAAATGGAACTAAAGCTTAAAAAACAGCTTAAAGAACACCCATCCGCATTAACCTTAGACCAGCCATACAAAGGTGGATGCCACTTGACGTCGATCTTTGGCGCCTTTCTAGCCTTGCAAGTTAACCCAAAAAATCGAAGTACCATAAGCTCAGACATTTCATTATGCACAAAACCCTTTGCATAGTTCCCCGACTCTGAGATGCACAACTTCAAATTCAGATTCGTTCCCCTGACGCACCCTCTGAAACAAATGTGAAACACTTGTACAGCATATCGAAACACTTTGTAGAAACTTCAGCCTCACTGTGGCTTGCTGCAGGGAAATATTACCACCAGAAAACTTCACCTGATTACGCCTCCACCAAATGATCCAGCAACAGCTCGCCACTGTAATATAAAGAACCCCCTAAGAGCTGCGAGGAACCCCTGAAATGACGAAACTTCTGAAACAAATGCAAACACTTGTACAGTTCAAATCATATCGAGAAATACTACTAAACCATCCCCATAAAGCTCTAGCAAAACTGCACTCGAAGAAGAGATGTGATGTTGTTTTGAAATACGCAGGAGTACTACATAAAGGGCAACAGGAAACAACCAGAATTCCAGCATCTCGCACCACCTCATCTGTTGCAATTCTATCATGTAACAATTTCTAAACCACCCATGCACGTATGGGAGGGACATCAAAGAAATTCTTAATTTCAGGCTCCCTAGGTCGAACTGCATCATAAGCTTCACGTAAAGTAACATATCCATTTCTGCTATTCTCCCACACCAGTTGATCATCCTTATGCGTTGCGACAGGGACCAACAGAATTATGTCATGCAACTGATTATTCAGCTCATTTACACCATCGAATCTCCATTTATCTCAATTTTGTCTAGTGACCCTTATTCTTCAAGTAGTTCAGTTTGCTAAAAGTATCCATTCATTCAGTAGTTTTTGCTTTGCTAACCATTTTGTGAATAAGTGCAAAATCATACTTACAGTACTTATCTATTGTTTCGTGTAGGCACTCGAGGGATGTGAATATTGGCGACTATCAGATGAAAACAGAAAACCACCTGGGGTTGTTGGGTGGTGGCCTTGGCAAGCTGTTACCTTCATAGAGAATCATTATACTGGCTCTACTCAGGTTTGGACCAAAAGAGAAAAGAAATGTTTTGGGTCCTAAGGTAAGAAGATTCTGTAGAATCCTATGTGCCATGGTGTGTTTGATAAGAAACATGATGAGGTACCAGAGTGAACGGTATACGACACTTTGGCTTCATTTACCTTGTAGGATATGAACCTGAAATTTCCTTAGTTCATTGTTTTCTTTTCAGGGTCATTGGAGACTCCCACGAGGTAAGAAAATGCAAGTGTATGCCTACATCTTGACACACCCTGGAACACCCTCAGTCTTCTTTGATCACATTTTCTCCCATTATATGCCAGAAATTTCAGCACTGATATCACTTAGAGAAGGAAAAAGCTACATTGTCGGAGTACTATAAGTGTTCGGACAACTAAATTTTATATTCCTGAGTACTACAAGAAGGAGCAAGGAAATCAATGAATAAGGAAGCCCATGTATGTGGTGCAGAACCGAGCAGAGGTAAAGAACAAAAGATGCAGGTGGCGCATCCATGCGTGACTATATAATGGAATGAAAGATGCAGGTGGTGCAGAGTTATTTGTATTATCTGTTACTTCATCTATCACTCTGTTGGAGCTATTAGTCTCACTACTTAAAATAACTTTAGACTAATAGTCTCATATCGCCTAAAATCTCTAGCCCCTCTCTCTATATATATATATATGATGAAAGGACCACTTAATTCATTGTCAATCGGTTTTGAGTTGGAAGCCTATAAATCTTACATAATATCAGAGCTAGGCTCATACGTGAATAGTTAAACATCCACCCGTATGTGATCCACGTGTTAAGAGGCTTAAAAGCGCTCTTACCCATGGAGTGTTGGAACTATTAGTCTCACTACTTAAAATAACTCTAGTCTAATAGTCCCCACCTAGTTAGCAATTCGGGGTACGGGAAACGTTCGGGACGGTAAACGTACGAGTATTATTCGTTTTGACGGAATGTAAATCCGGTCTACTATTCGGTCAACGGTTCGTGATTCGGGGATTATTCAGAACGACATATGTACGTTTATAATTCATTTTAGGAATGCAAATTCGGTATACAATAACCAGTAAGAAAATTATTTTTTAATATAATCTCGCTTTATGTACTATGATTTTATAATTTAAAGGAACTATAAGTATGATATATGCAATATAATTAGCAAATAGCATGTACGTTGTTGGTGTAAGGCTAAAATTGGTGTATGTACGATTTTAAAGGTAAGAAATGTGATAAAAAATAGTAATTTAGTGATGATGTGACAAAGTATTACACGGACCGTATAGTTCGGTAATTCGTAAATACGCATATAATTCATTTTAGGCTGGAAATTCCGAAAGTACGTACGATACTGACGGATTTGTGAATTATACGTATATAATTCACGAATTTACTAACTAGGATCCCACATTGCTTAAAACCTCTAGCTCTCTACACATATACGACGAAAGGACCACTCTACTTATTTCCGATTGGTTTTGAGTTGGAAGTCCAGAAATATTACACACTCGTCTATAATATCTTTGAAAATACATATATTTTTTATAGAAGCTGCTACCTTACATTCAATATGAAGTTTGATTGCCATTTATCTCATCTCTAACATGACACATGCAGGATAAAAATCGGATATGATGGTTGGAGGCTAGATTTTGTTCAGGGATTCTGGGGAGGTTATGTCCCGGACTATTTAGAATTGAGTGAACCCTGATTTGCAGTTGACGAGTATTGAGACTCTATTAGTTATGCATATGGGAAAATGGATCCCAATCCAGGTGCTCATAGGCAGTGAATTATTGACCGAAAACTTCCCTCTCTCCCTTTTGCTGGAAAAAAGAGAGAAGAAATCTGATCCGCAATAAAATATTTACCTTTTAACTCACAACTTGCTAACTTAATTGTGTCACTTGTGCTTTATTCTCTATATCGTTCGTTTTGAAAAGGAGGGGGGCTAAGACCCGACCTTCAAAAGAGAAGAGAGAAAAATAAAATCAAAAATATTTCTAATGAAACTGAATAATGAAAACTCTTTTTTATTAGTTAGAAAAGTCACTCAACATTTCTTTTCTTATATACAGATTGATTGTGTTGTACATTTCACCTATCTCTTCACGTGGGCACACCATGTTGTACATTTCACCTGTCTCTTCACGTGGGCACACCATGCTTCCATCCTGGTATCTCTGTCCAGTTGTACTATTCAACTGCCTGGATAGTGAGCTGTCTATCATCCCCCCTCAAGCGCAAGGGAGGAAATACCTTAAGCTTGTCTCTTAGCATACAGAACCTTGAGCCATGTAAACTTTTAGTAAAGATATCTGCTATTTGGTTGTTTGTATGTACATAGAAGATGTCCAGAGATTTTGCCTGTACCATTTCTCTCACAAAATGGTAGTCTATTTGGACATGTTTCATTTTTGTGTGCTGTACTGGATTGGCTGCAAGACTGATGGAACTTATATTATCACATCCAACTCGTGGTATCCCTGTTGGACTGAAGTGCAAATCCTTTAGTAAATAACAAAGCCAGACTATTTCCGCAGCCGTATGGGCTAGAGTGCGATATTCAGCCTCAGTACTTGATCTTGCTACTGTTGTTTGTTTCTTGGAGGACCATGACACCAAGTTAGAACCCAGAAAAATTCCATATCCCCCTGTTGAGCGTCGATCATCGATACTTCCAGCCCAGTCTGCATCCGAATATCCTAGAATTTTAGTTTGTCCTTTAACAAACTGTAGCCCATGACTGATAGTTCCTTTGATGTACCTTAGAATATGCTTGGCTGCTTCTAGATGAGTTGTCCTTGGGTGTTGCATATATTGGCAAACTGAATTTACAGCATATGAGATGTCCGGACGCGTCCATGTTAGATACTGGAGTGCTCCAACTAGTGATCTATAGGTTGTTGGATCTTCTAGTAAAGTTCCTGAATCTTTACTTAGACTAGTAGAGGTTGCCATAGGTGTTTTGCTGGGCTTACAGCCTTCCATTTTCTGTTTCAGGAGAAGATCTGATACATATTTAGCTTGCCCCAGAAATAGTACATCAGTTGTTCTTTGAACCTCTAGGCCTAGAAAATAGTGTAAAGGCCCTAAATCCTTGATAGGAAATACTGTTTGTAACTGGGTTAGAACATATTTTAGATGACATGGTGAGCTTCCTGTTAAGATAATGTCATCTACATATATCAAGGCTATTGTGATGTGAGCTTCCTTGCGACAGACGAATAATGAATTATCTGCTTGAGATTGAACAAATTGTAGATTAGATAAGCTTGTACTTAATCTTTCATACCAGGCTCGGGGTGCCTGTTTGAGCCCATATATAGCTTTGTGTAATCTGCAGATTCCTGTTGGCCTGTGAATGTCTAAAAAGCCTGGTGGTTGGATCATGTAGACTTCCTCCTTTAGATCCCCATGAAGAAACGCATTAGATACATCTAGTTGGTGTATTTTCCACTCAAATTGAACAGCTAGAGACAATACTACTCGAATGGTTGTTGGCTTGGCTACTGGGCTAAAAGTTTCTTCATAGTCCAAGCCTTGCTGTTGGTGATAACCCTTGGCTACTAACCGAGCTTTATGCCTTGCAATAGTTCCATCTGGATTGTATTTGATACGAAAGACCCATTTACAACCCACTACATTGTTTATGTTTGCTGAGTCAACTAGGGACCATGTACCAGCTTGAACCAGGGCCTGATACTCAGTTGTGGTTGCTTCTAGCCACTCTGGAACCTTATTTGCAGATGATATGCATTTTGGAACTGTGGTAGTAGTACTTAGAAAAGCAGTTGGTAAGGGGTACCTGGTTGAGAAATATGCCTTTGGCTTGTGTATGCCAGCTTTACCCCTGGTTACCATTGTATGTGTATTGTGCACATCATCAGAGTTTACTTTTGGTGACTCAGTTCTGTCAGGTTGTACACTGTCAGGTTGTACAGGCATTAGATGTTGTTGAATGTCTGTTTTTGATGCAGCAGTTTTGACTTCAGCTGGAATAGCCTGTATTATGTCTGAAGCTAAGGATTCAATATCAACTGAAGGCATAGGAGTAGATGACAGGAGCATTTTGTAGGGAAAGCTAGTTTCATCAAAGGACACATGCCTAGAGATATAGACTGTTCCTTTTTTTGGTTCTAGGCACCTGTAGCCCTTATGCTGCAAACTGTACCCAATTAGTATACAACACTTGCTTCTTTGCTGCAGCTTATTCTTGGTATATGGTTTTAGCCATGGAAATGCAGCACATCCAAACACTTTCAAGAAATCATATTCTGGAAACTTTCCAAAAAGCTTCTGATAGGGAGATAGATAGGATATTGACCTTGTAGGTAATCTGTTAATGAGGTAGTTGGCTGTCTGTAGTGCATCTACCCAAAATATGGTTGGCATACCAGATTGAGACAAAAGTGTCCTGGTTACCTCTAGTAGATGTTTTTGCTTTACTTCTGCAACTCCATTTTGTTCTGGAGTGTGTGGGCATGAACACTCATGAGAGATTCCTTTTGATGCACAGAATTCTTCTAAAAAATGATTCACAAATTCTCCACCATTATCAGTTCTGATTGTTACAACTTTGTGAGACAGTAAATTTTCTATTCTAGTCACAAAGGTAACAAAAGTAAGTTTGAACTCAGATTTTGTGGACAGTGGTAATATCCAACAATATTTTGTATATTCATCAATTATGTTTGCATAGTACAATTTTCCAGAGGCTGATGCTGCATGGCATGGACCCCAAAGGTCAATATGCAACAATTGTAGTGGATGTTTTGCTACTGTACTAGACATCTGAAATGAAAGTTTGTGACTTCTGCATAGTTTGCAGTCTGTACAAGAAAATGGTTTATTGAGTTGCTTTGGTAGATGAAGTGAAGAGCAAATTCTTTGCATAGTTTGAAAAGAGGGGTGACCAAACCTCCTATGCAGAATGAGTGTGTCATTTATTATAGAAGCAAGAGCTTGTGGTGCATGATGAGCATGACCAAAAGAAATAGGATATAGTCCATGCCTATGTGGACCTTGGAAAAGAACTCTCCCAGAAATCTGATCCTTCACAGAGAAACCAGAAGAGTCTAGAGTTAAAGCACAATGATTGTCAGTGGTAAACTTATGAATTGACAATAGATTGTGGGAAGCTTTGGGTACAATTAGAATATCTTTAAGTTGAAAAACATGTGAATTAGCTATTTTACTGGATGTTCCCTTGTGAGAAATAGACATACCTTCTCCACTAGCTGTGTGAATAGTTTCTGTTCCATCATAAGGATGAGATTCTTGTAAAATCTTCTTGTCTGCAGCAATGTGGTGAGTAGCTGCACTGTCTGCCACCCATTCTTCCTCCTCAAAGATATCAGCTGCAGCAAGCATAGCACTTAAGTTTGTTGGTGGTGTTCTTCCTTGGTAAGTGAAATTTAGTCTTTGTGTACATGTTGTTGCTATGTGTCCTTGAGTGTTGCAGATTTGACAGATAGGTTTTTCACTTTGAGAAATGTTTCTTGCTGCATTTTGTTTGTGAAACAGTGCAGAACTAGGTTGTCTGTTCCCATAATATGAACTCCTGCACATTTCTTGGATATCCTCTAGAGTTTGAATAAGAGTTTCTTGCAGAATCTCTTCCATAGTTAGCAAGGAATGCTTTTGCATTTTGATCTTCCTTTTGTTGTTTTAGTCTTTCTTGAATCACAGTTTCTTCACTTTGGAGATTATTGTGCAACTCAATACATGAAATTGGTGGATTCATGTGTCTCATAGAGGTTGCAAAGGGAATGTACTCATCATTTAAAGCTTTAAGAGTTATTACAACTAGTTCTTTATCTGACACTAGTTCTCCAGCAGCAGCTAACTGATCAGTTAGAGTTTTTATTTCATTGATGAGTGAAGAGACTGTTTTTGTACCTTGAGTGATTGAGAGGAGTTTGGTTCTCAACTGTATTGAATATGTTGAGGAAGCTTTACCAAATCTTTCCTCTATACTCTTCCAAAGAGATGCAGAAGTGCTAGTATTAGAGAAATAGGCAATAACTGTTTCTGAAATTGTTGAATGAATCCACATTGTAATGGTGGAATCTTCATCCATCCAATCTGTGTAGTTTGGATTCTCAATTCCATTCAGTTGATTTCTCTGATTTGTATACTGTGGAGGACATGGAAATGATCCATCCAAGTATTTCATCAATTTGTATTTGTGGATTATTGGCTTCAGCAAATTTTTCCATGTTAGGTAATTTGTCTCTTTCAATTTGAGACTCACAAAACTTGTTAGTTGATTTAAAGGCACTTTAGAGAGAAGATTGGATGTTGGATTTTCCATAGAACAGGTTGGAAATGTTTCTATCATGAAGTTTTAAGAGAGCACAGATGAGAATTTCTTGTTTCTTGAAATCAAGAAACTCAAATGCAGTTGATTGAAGAATGAAGAAAAAATCAGAAAGAAAGATCAAGAAATTGAAGGATTGCAGCGGATTGAGAATTTTCTCACACTAATTCAGTACAAAAGAGTAGATTGAGAATTAGTGAAACTCCATTAATGGAGAAAATTTTGGATCGAGCATTGCTCTGATACCATAATGAAAACTCTTTTTTATTAGTTAGAAAAGTCACTCAACATTTCTTTTCTTATATACAGATTGATTGTGTTGTACATTTCACCTATCTCTTCACGTGGACACACCATGTTGTACATTTCACCTGTCTCTTCACGTGGGCACACCATGCTTCCAGCCTGGTATCTCTGTCCAGTTGTACTATTCAACTGCCTGGATAGTGAGCTGTCTATCACTGAAAACTGGTAATGACAGCTTTGTCACTACTCATTACAGAATGAATCATAACAAGTGGATCATACCCCCATTACGACGAATTAGCTTTAGCTTCCTATTTCGCAAGGATATCATCATAACCATTGCCCTCTCTATAGATATGAGAAAATCCGAACAAAATTTATTCCAGAAAACGTAAAGGAACTATTTACCCAATGAATCCGAAGCCTCCAAGGAACCAAAGAAGAGTTAGACAAAGCCAAAATGATGTTCGTAGAACCACACTCAAACAGTAGCTTCGATGTTTTACAAATCTAAGCAATTCTAAAGGTGTGATTGCTCCCCATACTCAGCATTCATTGAGTTTTCAATAAAAAAAGGCGCTGCAAAACAACAAATGACTAAGTTATTATGATTTCGAAAAACCACCCACAACCTTCCAAACCAGGATTACCTAAATAACACACATCCGCATTAACCTTAGACCAGCCATTCAAAGGCGGATGCCACTTGACGTCAATGATCTTTGGCGCCTTTCTAGCCTTGCAAGTTAACCCAAAAAACCGAAGTACCATAAGCTCAGACATTTCATTATGCACAAAACCCTTTGCATAGTTACCCGACTCTGAGATTCACAACTTCAGCTTCGTTGTGGCTTGCTGCAGCCTGCAGGGAAATATTACCACCAGAAAACTTCACCTGATTACGCGTCCACCAAATGATCCAGCAACAACAAGCCACTGCAATATAAAGAACCTGAACTGACACACCTTCTGAAACAAATGCAAAACACTTGTACAATCATATTTAAAAATACTATTAATCCATCCCCATAAAGCTTTATCAGACTGCACTCGAAGAAGAGCTGGTGTAACACCCGTAATTTTCGCATGACACTTACTCATGGACGCGTCATGACATGGGATGAAGCTTCATCCTAAGCTTATAAAGCTTACTTAGCAATGCATTAGGGTGTGGATGCATTGGCATTGGCACAATTGGCCTTGATGATAATCAATTGACGGATTCTCCTAATAACTGGCTAACCAGTTAGCGGATTTTCCTAGAGGCGTCAACCAGAAAACGGATTTTCCTAGAGGCGCTAACCAGAAAGTGGATCTGGCTAACCAGTTTACAGATATGCTAACCAGATGGCGGATTAGCCTAGCAGCTGGCTAACCAGTTAGCGGATGTGCTAACCATATGGAAGATTAGCCTAGCAGCTGGATAACCAGCTAGCGGATGTGCTAACCAGATGGCGGATTAGCCTAGCAGCTGGCTAACCAGTTAGCAGATACGCTAACCAGATGGCGGATTAGCTTAGCAGCTGGCTAACCAGTTGGTGTTTTTTCCTAAAGTGCAGTCAATGGATGTCCCTAACCTTTATTTTATTTACTTGTATAAATGCGAGTAAAATATATATAGGGAGGAGGTGTTGGTTGGAAAACGATGTTGGTAACTAGGAAGCGGATTTTCCTAGATATGCTATCCAGTTGGTGGAATTTCCTTAGCCATGCTAACCAGTTGGCGGATTTTCTTATCCATGCCAACTAGTTGGCGGATTTTCTTAGCGATGCTAACCAGTTGGCGGATTTTCTTATCCATGCTAACCAGTTGTTGGATTTTCCTAAAGTGCAGTAGATGAATGTCCCTTACCCCTATTTTCCAAATATATGGAAATGTGATTAAGACATATATAGGGAGTGAGCTTGGGTCATATGTGCATGAGCGGTAATGCACATATATATGCGATGTGGTGTGGCCTATACATTTGGTGCATACTTGATACACAAACATCTATATATTTGTATCTTATCCGATAAGGCTTGAATTATGCGAAAGCATCATTCAATCGTGTTGCGTACTCGAGAATGCATATTTGCATACTAAGTAGCGGTAGTTATGCACAAGATGGTGCATACCTTGCGAAAGTCCCTTGACCTATACAGAGTAGGCTTTGCTTGGCCTTTGGCCTTGCAACGAAGTTGGAATCGATGTTGGCTTTGCATTAATAGGCTTAAGTTGCTTGTTCCTTTCGAATTGACACTTCAGATGAACTACGGTCATGCTTGATCCCTTCAAGGTACGAGTTAGGTACGTTGGCAGCTGCAATACAATGCATTGAGGTGCAACACCTTGTCGCTCATATCATCTAATTTAGAGGTGATTGCGATATTTTGGCAACTCGTATCATCTGTCTCGGCAATGCCAAGTTAAGAGATGATCGTTGTCACACTCGATGAGGTATTTGCAATTCCATTCTATAGATCGTTCATACTTTCTATCAACTTTTATGGCTTGGAATGGCATGTGCCTGGATGTTGCACCCTTGGGAAGAGCAAGATAAATGCAGGCTCCTATGCATGGTCGAAGCAGAGTTGATGAAGTGAAAGATAGGCTTGAAATGGCATAGGTTCTAGTCCAAGGCAAGAGTTAAGCCTGGAAAATGCTCGTAATTATGTGATGCTTTCCAAAGGCATTCAACATTGGCTCTAATAGCCCTGTACCCTCTGCGGAACAAGGGTGGGTTAGAACGGTATGGAAACCATGTTTCGAGTATCATGCTTGGAAAGGAAAATCTACCTGCATTTGCCAACGAGGAGTTAAGCTTTAAAGTCGGTTAATGTCTTTCAATCCGCACATCGAGGATTTCTGGACTGCCCTCGGTGCACAGCGCCGGGGGCGGTATTCTCCGTTCCATCACAACTGGGATGTTGTTTCGAAATACGCAGGAGTACTACATAAAGAGTAACAGAAAACAACCAGAATTCCAGCATCTCACACCACCTCATCTGTTGCAATTCTATCATGTAACAATTTCCAAAACACCCATGCACCTATGGGAGTGTGTGGACCAAAAAGCACCTCGCCATGTGTAAACATTGCAATACACAAATACGAGAGATAGATTCGATTCGAATACTGAAGTTATCCCCAGGCAACATAAGGATATCCGTCCACTCTACAAGAGCTGAACACGTGGAAAGAACTAACAAAAGATCAATGATCAAATTTGAAATAGGAAGTTAGGCCTTTAATGCGAGAGAAGAACGGTCAGACAAACAGTCGTCAACTTGTCTGGACAGGTGGCAAGTGTAATTCAACGAAACCCAGAATGACAGTGACCGCCTCAGCGAAAAAGTTTTGAAGAACTGGCCAACAAAGATAAACCTACCATCAAGTAAGCTACAATGAAGACTCCCGCGAAGATAGTCAGCGATCGAAGTGAGCTGTTTCCCACTTTGTAATTTTCCTATAAATAGGGTCGAAAGAAATGTAAAAAGAGTTGAACATTTTTCCTGAGAGAGTATTATCGAGAGTATCCTTGTACTAAACTGTGAGCTTGTAATCTTCATCTTCCCATAGTGAAATCACTCCCGTGGACGTAGGTTTTAACACCGAACCACATAAATTGCTTGTGTCTTAATTTAAGTTTATTTATGTGTGAATCCTTAAGATGAATTGATATCGAGAGTAACTGTAAGATATCATCTAGGTATGTTGTAGAACTTCCTGCAACTATGTTTTGGCACTTGAAGGAGGGGAGCGAAATGTTTTTATCTTGCTTAAGTTCTTGGTTCTTTAAAAGAAGTTTAGATTTGAAGTTCTTTATAGCTTTACTTAAGAAAAAGAGAGTTAGATCTCATTTGTTTTAAAAAAGAAATTTTAGATCTGAGTTCTAGGAGCAAGTCTCTAGAAAAGCAACAATCAAAAGAATAAAGACTCATAAAATCTTAGGGTTTTGAAATATAAAGTCATAGATTTTGTTTTAACATTTTCTTAAAGTTCTAAGACTTTGGATCTTGTAGAAAATATAGGGTTACTTTCAAGATTGTCTTTATTTGACGTTATAAGTCTTCAAAATCTTAAGGTTTTTGCATTCAGGAGTACTTTTGAAAGGATTTAAACATCGTTTTTTGTTTTTGATACGTCTGCGTCAAAGGAATTTGTTCTTATCAAAACAGTACTTTCAAACGGTTAATCAAAGGTAGTTAAGTCTTTTCTTTGAGGTTTTTCTCGGATAATCATTGGCTTGGGATAAAAATTTAATATTTTTAAGTTATTTGTCATATCTAGGGTTTAGGGAACTGATTTTATTTTATCATAATCATTGGATCTATGTTCAATGTCATGAATCATGGGGTCCACTGGTAAAAACTCGCCGAAGAATATAACAAAACTATTTTCTTTATTGTGCAGAGTCTTGATAAGTGAAGATGGTGTCAGATAAAGGAGCTACGGGACCAACCAGGAATAGTTCAAGGATCAGAGTCAGTCATATGGAGAATCGTAAGGAAAGAATCAACATAAATGATATTGTAGGAGAAGAGCCTCGTCGCAATGAAGAAAGAATAAGTCTGGTGTGAAGTAATCAGCAAGAAGAAGATAACAGGGAGGAAGAGCACGCATCCAATGATAATGACAAATCTAATGATGAACGAGAAATGACAGTAGAAGAACTGAAGGAAAAGCTCGCCAAAATCAAAGAAGCAAAAAAGAAATTGGCTCATGAGCGAGAAATTCTTAAAAAATAGAATCTGGAACTTGACGAAGAGAATCAAAATTTACAGGAGGAACCTCCCGAGTAATCAAACTCACCAGTGGCGCATGCGAGCATAAAAAGGGAACCACCTAAGAAGCGAAGAGGGAATCATGGAGAAAGTTTGGAAGAGCGTGATGCGAGAAGGTGCCAGGAGAAATGGATCGTCAGTTGAAAAGACAAAGGAAATGACTGTGAATCATGAAGTTTTGAAGGAATTGAAAAACATGTAAGCCATGATCCAAAGTTATCAGAATAATGGGAAAGGACAACAGTTAACATATGCAATAGCAGAAGCGAAGCGATTGCCATTTAGTATGGATATCTTGTACATGGTTTTGCCTCACAAGTGCACGATGCCAGCTTTCAGAAGTATCTTCGACGGATTAGGAAACGCAATACAACATATTAAGGCATATCAACAATCGTTGTTACAGTGGGAGCATCGTGACGAAGTTATGTGCAAATATTTTCCATCAAGCTTAAAGGGTAAAACATTGGCTTGGTTCGACGCTCTTCCGAAGTATTTTATCACATTATTTCGTGATCTTGAGAGGGTGTTCCTCGTAGCTTATATGCATAACAATCTATTGAGGCCTGGTGTAGAAAAGTTGTTCGGTCTAAAAAGAAGAACTAAGGAAAGCCTGCGAAGCTTGGTGAATAAATGGAGAACTTTATGTAGTGAGGTCATGGTTCACGAGACGGATACAAATTTAGTTCGTAGCTTCATTAATGCATTATTCCCAACTGATCTGTTGTATATGGTGATATTCAAGCATAAGTTCATGTTGACCATGCAAGAGCTCCGAGAATATCAAGAGGAGTATATCGCCTTGGTAGAAGTACAGAAAGAGGAAGCTTCACACACCCTTGTGGCGAAGGAAGTTATCTTCTGAAATCCTGCGAGTGTTCAACAAACTACAAATACAGTTGAGTATGTGCCACGAGTGGATTACCGAGACATCTATAGGGAAAAGAACCGACGAGCACCCCAGCGAGATATGCCTCATAGTAAAAATGGGGCGAATAATAATCTTGGTAGATTCCAGCACCAGTGGGAGCATCAATCTCGGCGAGGTAGATAAATGATCAAAGATTTGGCGAGCAAAGGCCAAATGCCCCAAGGTTTAAGGATATAAAGCTTCCTAAATTGAGTGCTCCCCTGACATCCGTCATGCGATATCTTGAAGAGACCAAATCAAATACATCCCGTATCCACCAAATAGAGGGGTGGAGCTATCTCTCTCCAGTTATATTAACCAATTCTACGAATATCATCAATCTCATGGTCATACAAAGAATATGGCTACACTTGATAGAGCAGGGAAAGCTTCCTGAATGTTTGGGGGACCAACCCTCACTTCCACCACCTTCGAGAGCGGATCCAGAGGCACCATGCGTGCATAAAATCGATATTGAGCGAGGATCCAGCTACATACGATGCAATTCTATCATTCATTCAGCGAGAACAGAGGCCAACTTCCACAACAACATCATGAGCAGATTGCATAAGTGAGACCACATCGAAAAGGAGATCTTCAGTGTTGCCAAAGCCCCATCATTGGAAAAATGGATGGCTCAACCAATTGTGTTTTTAACATCGGATGCTCCGAAGAACTGGAAATCGCATACTGATCCTCACGTAGTGACATTAAAAATGAACAAATGGGCAGTGGATAAGGTGTTGGTAGACACATGAATCTCGATGGACATATTATTCTACGACACTTTCAAGCGAATGGATTTTCCGGATTCCATGCTTATCCTATCAACCTATAAAATTTACGGATTCAATGGAGCACCTTCAAAACCAAAAGAAGAGTTTACCATGATCATATACCTCGAAAAGATAGAGAAAATCACTACCTTTTGTGTGGTTGATGTGGAGTCACCTTACAACATCATCGTCGGACGACCATGGTTTCATAGAATTAAAGGAATAACATCAACTTATCATCAATGCTTGCATTTTCCGACACCAGATGGTGTAGCCGAGGTCA
Organism: Papaver californicum; assembly: GCA_023531435.1. Taxonomy (NCBI): domain Eukaryota; kingdom Viridiplantae; phylum Streptophyta; class Magnoliopsida; order Ranunculales; family Papaveraceae; genus Papaver; species Papaver californicum. The sequence continues at coordinate 3,303,658 of JAJJMC010010016.1, read as the reverse complement.
GAGGGGATCCTGCGAAGTGAAATTCTGCAACGAAGTAGATGTTCGTCAATAAAAAGAACGAGCTGATAATATCAGACAAAAAAAGAAGCAGGCCAAGGAAGATAATAAGGAAAAAGAATACATGTTTACGAAGTAAATGCGGCGAATGGAAAAGGTATTCCGGGTGAAACTTCGCCAGCATAGCAGTTAAAGAGCCCAACCCCCCTCGGAGAGCCATCAACGAATTTCACATCAGCAGAGCCCACCAGAGACAATAATTTGGGAAATGATGAAGAGCCTAAGATGGCCAAGATAGGTACGAAGTTGAGCGAGCAAGAAAGGAAGAGGTTGGAGCAGCTGTTGCAAGAGTATGTGGATGCGTTCGCATGGAAAATGGAAGATATGCCTGGTATAGATCCTTCGGTGACATGTCATCGGCTAAGCATCAACCTAAAGGCGAAGCCTTTTAAATAACGAATCTGAATTTTTGATATGGTCTATCACGAAGCAATTGAAACAGAACTCAAAAGAATGAGTGATGCGGGGATCATCATACCAGCAAAGTATCCACAATGGATTGCTTACATGGTGATTGTCCCGAAGAAGAATAAAGGAATTAGAATTTCTATCGGCTTCAGTTAATAAACAAGGCTTGCCCAAAAGATAGTTTTCTGTGCCAGATTTCCCTGAAATGGTAGATTCAGCAACAGGTTACAAAACACTCTCCCCCATGGATGGATATTCAGGCTACAATCAGATACCGCTTGCTGAAGAAGACTAGGAACACACCTATTTCTTTACCACAAGAGGATTATACTATTACACAAGAATTCCTTTTGGGTTGAAGAATGCAGGTGCCACTTATCAATGAATGGTGGAAAAATTATTCACTCAATGGGTGCATTCCACGTTGGAGGTATATGTGGATGACATGTTGGTAAAAAGTAGAAAATCTGGAGACTATGTGAAGGATCTGAAGGAGATCTTTGACCAAATGTGCAAATTCAAGATGGAAATCAATTCGGCGAAGTGTATTTTTTGGTGTTGCCTTGGTAAAATTTCTGGGATATATAATCTCAAAGAATGAGATAGAGGTGGACCCAACAAAAGTAAAAGAAATCATGGAAATGCCATCTTCAACAACGTTGAAAGATGTACAGAAGCTCAATGGAAAACTCGCAGCCTTAGGCAGGTTCATCGCCAAATCTTTGGATAAGTGTAAGCCATTTTTTGACATTCTTAAAAAGGGAGCCAAGTTCGCGTGGATAGAAGAATGTGAGAAGGCACTTCAGAGCATTAAAGAACATTTGGCGAGCTTGTCAATTCTGCAAAGACCCGAGCCAGGGGAGGTTCTTTTAGTGTATCTCACAGCAACTTCTGATGCCATCAGTGCATTATTGGTCCGAATAGATGAAGGAATTGAAAAACCCATATACTACATCAGTAAAACTCTTGGTTTAGTTGAAAGAAACTATACAAAGATCGAGCAACTGATACTGGCGCTAGTCTATGCGACTCAGAAGCTACGAACATACTTCCAAGATCATACCATGATAGTAATGACGAAGACACCATCGAGTCAGTATTAAAATGCTCTCAGCGAGTTGGAAGGGTTTCGAAGTGGAATGCTCAAATAGAGCAGTTCGGAGTGGAATATGGAATTTTAACATCTGCAAAGTCTCAGGTTATCGCAGATTTTCTGGACGACTTTCCATTGGAAGAAGACGAAGACATATAAGAAATGATAAATTTGGAAGGAGATATCGCAAATCTAAAAGACTTGCTTAAAGAAAACCACCTAAGCAGAAGCTAGAGTTGTCCATTCGTTTCGTTTAGAATTATCGGCAACCAACAATGAAACTGAATATGAAGCGATGGTACATGCACTCAGGTTGGAAATCGAAATGAAGCTCGATGATGTCATGCTTATGACGGATTCTCAGTTGGTGGTTCGACATATAGAAGGAAGATATCAAACATTCAATCTGTCACTGCAAAAGTATCGAAAGCGAGGCCTTATGCATCACAAATTCTAAATCTCAAATGGAGACACATCTGTCGAGAAGACAATAGACTGGTTGATGCATTAGCCTTCGTATCTTCATGATGAGTGACCCGGAGGCTACTTCGGTGAAAATAGAGTGGTTGCATTATCCTTCAGAAGAACAAGTGGCTCAAAGTATGGAAGCTTTAGCGATCAACATGGTCGAAGATGAACAAGCAGGCGACTGGCGAATTCCAATTCATGAATACTTGAGCGAAGAAAAATTGCCCAGTGACAGGTTGGAGGCTGACAAGATCAAAAGCAAGTCAACAAATTACCAGTTGCAAGAAGGCATTTTATATCTTTAATCTTTCCATAGACCATTGATGCGATGTTTATCTAAATAATAAGGAATGTAAATCTTGAACGTCATACACTATGGAGATGCGGGAAACCACAGTGGAACGAGGTCTTTGGCGCAAAAAAAAAGCTCAAGGGTACTTCTGGCCTTACATGCACGAGGACGTGAAAGAGGTATCCTAGAGGTGCAAAAAATGCCAGAGATACGACAAGAAGATCCATGTTCCAGCGATAAGTTTACACTCGGTACTCATCCCTTGGCCTTTCACAAAGTGGGGAATAGATATTGTTGGAACGTTGGTGCCTGGGTCAAATCAGAGGAAATACTGGACTGTAGCCACATATTATTTCACGAAGTACGTAGAGGCAAAACCATTAAAGAACATTGGAGAAAAAGATGTATTCTCTTTTCTGTTTGAGCATATTATTTGCAGGTTCGGTGTGACGAATCATAAATTTTTTCGCTTCCAACGGGTCGGGTTTCGACCCACTTGGAAAGCTAAGACTTGCCGATTACGCCACTCAAGAACCAACATTACCAATTATCGAACCAATATAATTTTCACCAAGAAAATGTTCAAACGAATACCAAAGGTTGACTATAAGATCCTGTTGAATAGAAATCTCATTGATTCCAAGGTTAGGATTCTCTGAGAATATGTCCCACACCATAATACTCAGGAATCCTACAAGGTTCACTGTGAAACCAATTAGGACCTTCTGAGCATGCGTAACATACCGTATACCCAGGAATCCTAAAAGAATCTACAATTTCGCATGGGTCGTAAAATCCGATGTACGATTTCACAAATCGAGTTCTAATGAACATAATTCTAGTTCAAACGGTCAACGAGTCCAAAGAATGATTTCCGTCGTTTTATTGTGAGAATACAATATCTCTTGCCATAGTAGTCAGATACCAACAACTGTTACAGCTAACGATCTTTCGGGTAGCCACCCGTAGGTGGGGGGCCCCAGTGAGAATGGAAATCCACAGTACTAGGTCAAGCCTAAAAGACCATCTTTCTCAAATGATATGAACTACTCGAATGAGTTAGTAATCATCTCCAAATCAATGATATGCATTGTTATCATAAAAATCAACCATTCCTCTCAGATGATATAAGTTACCTCGTACAATAATAACCATTGCTTAACTCACGTGCTGGGATAGATGATATGGATTGCCTCGAATGGTAATAATCATCTCTTGTCTTACGGGTTGTACAATTATCAGATGGTATGAATTACCTTAAAGAGGCAACAATCATCTCTATCTCCCATTTATATCAGATTATATGAATTGGAAAACAGTAATCATCTCTTTACTAGGTAGTATGAACAACCAGTATTATAACTACACCTTACAAACGATATATATACTGCGAATATTGCAATCATCTCTGAATAGATGATATGAACTGCTGCGCATCAACCAATACTTTCATATGATATGAGCAACATTGTGTTGAACCGCAGAGCGGCTGCCTACGTACCCTCCTCCGTAGCTCGAAGGGATCAAGCACGACCGTAGTTCATCTACTATTTATCTAGATAATATGAACTACCCTCGATGGTAGCAATTTTCTTTTATGACAGATAGTATGAAATGTGTAGCAACAACTATATCTGACTTACCACTTCGCCATCAGTACCGTTCGTAAAAATATATAACTTTGGCGAATGCAAGTAAATACCTCTCTTACCAATCAGTCCCAACCAGTTTGATGTCAAGCCAACAGTATCACTACACCAAGCTAACAGTATCATAAGAAATTGCAGCATCGTACTAATGGATTTACAACAATCTCCAAATTTCATGCACATTATTCGACAACAAGAAGTAGTTTGAGCTAAATTAAAGCAAACACAAACAACCAGAGTACTTAAGGCCCCCTTCCATCTTGTTGCTGAATTGTAACAAAGTATTTACGAAAAACTAAAATACGGAACCAAACATTCTGTAGCCATGGAAATTTTGTCTTCACTAATACTGCACTGCATAAATTCTAAACCTTAGCTTGTATTTTTATTATTGGCAATACTCATTACCAAGGAAGAAAATATACCGATCGATCCAGCCGATAAACTAAAGCTAGCAGTTACAAATAAAACTATATCTTCCTATTAACATTTATCTCAAAATGAGACAAAAACACAAAAGTACTTTTTGTACGCAAACCAATAACAAACCTTTTGTATTAATCTCCCTGTGAACTAAAAACCAACAAGGTAACTAAACAAATCAATAAGTGCTAACCTCACGCGTACTAGCACTACACCATTTTAAGCGATTCGAAACAGTTTTTAAGCGTTACGAATCAGGGTTGTAACAAAAAACAAGCGTTGCAAAAAGGGTATTACAAATTTTTTGACGGCCCATTGGAGGTTACGAATTTGGATTTGCAACAGGGTTGTAACAGCTGCGAGCCGTTACTACGTGGATATTCGTAACCAGGCATAAGCCGTTACAAATTATTTGTAACTGTTCTGTCGTAACAGCCGCGAGTCGTTACTACGTGTCAATTTGTAACAAGCGAAAGCCATTACTATGTGGTTCTTTGAAACAGTAAAAGCCGTTTCGAATTTTTTTGCAACACCAAAAAAATCACTGCCAGTCAATATTGACCTAGTCAAGATTAGTCAGTATTAACCAATTTTGACCAAGTCAATGTTGACTGGCAGTAATTTTCCAGTCGGAAATACGCCGAAATCCCAAATAACATGCATACACCTTTCATTCCATCTATCATCCACATTTAACAATAGTTTCTCCAATCAATTCATATCAACATTCAATCAATTCATATCTGAATACAAATTTTTGTAAGTACCAAAAAAATTCTGTTTAAGTATCAAATTCTAAGGGAATACAAGTTAAGTTAAGTAAATTCCTAAGTTCAGTTTATTCTCACTTAAATCACTATAATGGACAACACTTACTCAAAACTTACAGTTGCTAAGGGACCTAATGGCGCGCTGCCATTTAAGTGTAGTATAAAGAAATTTCATAAGACACCTAATACCTGCATAACCACCAAAAATCCGAGCACACCAGCTTCTCTCAACCCTTTCATGATAGACACCAGCTTCTCTCAACCCTTTCATGATAGACTGCAAATAGAGAAGAGAAATGAGAGGAATGGACAACTCTTTTAAGTATAAACTTTTATGCATAAACAGAATGCAAAAACATATCATCCAAGAAGTGTTTTGGCAGCTGAAACATAGCCATATTAATATAGATGATAAACATATTCAATGAGCTACTTAAATAAATTACCAGATAAAATAATAGCAATATGCAAGGTCTAAGAAGGGAGGTAAAGCATGTGTCCAGGTGAAGATAGGAATAAAACTACATAAACAATGAAAATTGAAGAAGAGAGTAAGTTCGAGTGAAACCTTCATTTTATCATCCCGGATGTGCTCGGGTTTAAGAGAAATAGGTTTTTCCATGGCAACCAAGCAGAGAACCTATAAAATGGTGTATGAAAAAAATTGTGAGTGCAGCTAAAAAGTTAAAACTTCAGCTTTAAATGTATCTCCATAACTAAAAATTGGGTCAGAATATAACATCATTGGCTATCAGGTAAACTTGCCTGCAATAGATGATTCTGAATGATATCCCGGATGATTCTGCAAAAAGTAAAACCATGTCTACGTATCATTGACTACAAGAAAGAAAATAAGTAAATTATAATGATTCTGGAGTTCGAATATAGTTGTCTTGATAAAGAATATAAGTAGATCATAAAATATTAACACTTACCCATATTCATCCAAATAACCACCACGCCCCTCAGTTCCAATTTTCTCCCTGAGTACGATCTGCGAGGAAATAAGGTAAATGTCAGACACCCAAGTATCCAACTAAACTGACAACTTATAGTTGTGGAATGAGTATTACCACTCGTCGCCTAATCTGAATGAAAGCCCATACAAGGTTAATAAATTACAACTACAATTATATTACGCTCCCATTTTCAAGCTATGCTCCCTAGCCTTAACAAGTATAGAGAAGAAGATGGAAATAAACGATAAAACTAATTTCAGAAAATTAGGGCAGAACAAAGAAAAGCATCACAAAACTATTAAAAGTATACCAGCAGTTCTCTTTTCATGATGGACTCAACATCAAACAAGAGTGTCAAATTTGGAGGTATAAAATGCATCCATATAAGTGTACCTATAAGAGCCAATCAACATTTTATATTAGGTAGACCTTAACCTCTTCAAACATGCTCAACAAGTCGATTACGACGAACGCAAGTGAGCCCTAAGGTTAAACTATAACCCTGAGTTCAAAATCTCTTAAACCCAAGCTATAAACAACACTTCAGTAACAATTCGGAAGTCTGAAATTTTTGTATCTAGTTAAAATAAGAAAAGGAACTCAAACTAACTACAAGAAACATGGTGTACATGAGTTAAAACAAGAGCTGTAACTAAGGAACCATTACAAAATCAATTAGGAAAACATCAGTACGGCCAATAGATTTGAAATAAAAGACATTAAATGGGATTTTCATATATATCTAGTACAAGAATAAAGATACAGAGATGGAACTATTAAAACAAGCTGCAAAGACCACAGAAATATCACAAATCAAGATTTGAAAGAAAAGTACTATTATGAGATTTTACCAAAAGATCTTCGAGAATATCCTACGGATGTTGCTGAGAATCCTGTTGAAGAAAATTCTCAAGAGATTAATTTTACCTTGAAATCAAAAAGAAAAACATGAAAAAATTAGCTTTGAAAACCCTAAATATACTTACTGATGTTGATTCGTGGAACCCACACAACGAAGATAAATAAAAATAGATATAAAATTATTTTAACGAGAAGAAGATGAATTTTTCAATTTGGTCATGATGAAATCTAGGGTTTTCAGTAGAGATCTAAGTTCAAGGATCCTATGAAATCATAATAACACTGTTTTCTCCCTCTCTCTGTACTACTACTATGAATCGAGAATCCCTAGAGGTTGTGTTTTTGATGTTCATCTAAATAATCCATAGATCCATAAAATGGAAGAAGAAAGAAAAAAGAGAGTCGGGTATAGAGAGGCGCTTCTGGTTCTGGAGGAAAGATAATGAAGTAACAAAATCATAGTTAAGAACTTTTAGGGTTAAGAAACTATGGCACTGGCACGTACCAAAAGAGGGGAAGAAATATCCTATATTTCTAGGGAGCTTCGGTAGAAATAGCCATCCAAGTGCTACCACCCACGCACACGAATGGCACATGTGCCTATAGGAGCTGTGGCAGATTGTAACGGTTAATCAACCATTACTAATTTCGTAACGAGTAAAAGCTGTTACAAGAAAATTGTGTTACAAATTCGTAACGGCTCGTGGGCCATTACGAATTTTAGCTGCTAATATGGAAAAATGGTGTAGTGTAGGTTCCAAGACGTAAAAATATGCAACATAACGTAGAGCTTGAAACACTCGGGTTCCAGTACATCAATGGCATTCATATACATTGATATAAATAGAACGGTAGCTATGGCAACATTTATTTTGAGAACTATGAAGCAAAACAACAAGAACCCTCAATTTCGTTTAACAAATGAGACAAAATTACTCGTACATAATACTTTGACTAAACTAATTTGCTTTGTGTTTGGTGGTAATAACGACACCATATTCTAGCATGTATTGAATCACCACAGTTCAAACCAAAGCATGGCCAAGTGTAATCAAAGGTTTTCACCAGTTCCATATAATGATATAGTGAGAAAAACAAGGTTGTACATGATTTTCTAATTACAGAATGTAGTCACGACTTATCCAATGTTTTCAGTAGCAAATCTTGTTCGATCGGCTTGAAATTTCTACAGTAGCTTGCGACTTAATGTATTACAACATACTAAGAAATGTTTATATTCTAACGATTCATCGGGATTATATATACATCATAAGTGGACTGCTCATACTACTAACCTGCAGAAGTCAGTCCTGATTAGCTCATGCTTTGGGGTATCTAAAATAAACGGATCTTCATGAAATTCATATAGCAACTATGTTATAATGTAATTGTTAAAGTTTGCGGGCATCCAACTCACAACCAATTGGCAATGAGTGGAGTGGCCCTTTCATATTATATTTTAAGTTTATTATAGGGACATTAGGAATGTGTGACTATTATCCTTCACACGCCCCCTCACGTGTAGGGCACTCTCTGTGGGCCTCTAACACGTGAACATTATATGTATGGGTAGCCGTTGGACTTACTCTCGTACGGGTCTGGCTCTGATACCATGTTAAAGTTTGCGAGCATCCAATTCACAACCAATTGGCAATGAGTGGAGTGGCCCTTTCATATTATATTTTAAGTTTATTATAGGGATATTAGCAATGTGTGACTATTATCCTTCACATTAATAAAGTACATATCCAAATTTCATCTAAAACTGATAATCAGATTGAGAATCATAGTAATAACTAGTATTGTCCAGGATTTTAGTTCATAGAGAATGCAGTCACGTTTAGCTCACACTTAAGGGTACCTACAAAGATCAGATCTTTTTGAAATTTTTACTGTACCTTTATCACGCAAATAAGTATAAGATACCAAAATTTTATCACAATCCGACCACTGGATCTTAATATATGAGCATCACAAAAACGTACAATTTAGAGTCTAAGGTATTTAAATCGCGCATGAAAGATTTCCTTCCAAAAGTTTTATCGTCACAAATTGAGTAGCAACGTTAGGTATCCAATTCACTAATTTTTCAGAAGACCAGTATATGTATTGAAATTCCCAAATTCTACAAAGAACCCAAATTTTATTCTCTACTATTTCAAATCAAAAGATGAATTTCGGCTATCCCATTTTAAACCGTCGGTTTGTTCGGCACTGTACAAAAAATACAACTACAACTTTTATTATCTCAATTCAAATTAGGAATCCAACATTTTGATCATACAAAATGAAATCAAGATTAAAGACTCAATAATTTCTTTTAAGCATGTACACAAGCATCTTAGACTCAAATAGATATTAAACATGGAGTTCAGATGTAACAGGATATACAACTCATTCATGACAGAGGAAACATGATAAACAAGCACTTCAAAACAACACTTTCAAAAATTATACTCTTAAATATAAGGAGCTTACCTGGATCGATACAAAGTGATGACCGTAAACCAAAAACAGCCACACTAGAACGCCATCTATTCCTCCCCCTTTCCATAACTATCAAAATCATTTAAACTTAAAAATACCAAAATCAGAGAACACCACTTTTACCACCATTTTCGTTGTTTATTCTCTAGTCCGAAACAAGAAGAAGATAAGATTCTAACCTAGATGGACTTTTTCTTTTAATTATTTTACTTAACCAAATAAACCACATTTTTAAATCCACAAGGAAATAGTAGACCCCGTCTAGAGAATGGGCATGGTAAACGAAAAGATTTTTCTTTTGCTCGAGAACTTATAGAAATTCAGTAGCAGTAGCAGAAGTTTATGAGGGATAGGAACAACGATGCAGTCACCCAGAAGAAGAGATTTGTCTTTTAAAAGAGTTGGTTTTACCAAAATGACAAAAGCGTCCCTAGATCATGTCACGGCACTTGTTTAACATGCTCAATTTTTGTGTTTCCATAATATTTATTAGTCATCGATATTAATGTTACCAAGGGATATCCTATTTAGTTAGTTAAACTCGAGAAAAAGTTCGAAGTGTCACATTCGGCATACCAGCGGAGATTGTTTTGAACAATGGCAAGCAATTTGAAGGGGAAAACATCGCTATGTTGTTCAATGCGTTCAAAATTCAACAAGGAAAGTAAACTCCAATTTATCCAGAAAGTAATGGGCAAGCTGAAAGAAAAAGTTGGATGGGAAACATAAGGAATTGTGCGAATAGTTACACAATGTATTATGGGAATATAAAACTACTCGAAGAAGTGCAACATGAATGTCTCCACTTCATCTAACATGTGGAGTGGAAGCAGTGCTCCCAACTGAAGTAATGATACCAACAACGAACAGAGAGTCATGGATCAAGAATCTGACTACGGACCTAATATTGTCTAAGTTGGATGAATTGGAGGAGAATCGGGATAGGGCCCTTCAACATATGGAAAATTATCATCGAAGGATGGCTAGAGAATACAACAAGCGAGTCAAGTTGCGAGACTATGAGCCTGGCGAGATGGTCTTGCAAGAGATTCCACCATACCAAAAGGGACCAGGAGGAAAGATGGATCCAACATAGGAAGGGCTATACGTTGTCAAGAAAATAGTGGGAACCGGAACATACGAATTGGTGGATCACGAAGGGACAAAACTGGATCATCCATGGAATCCCAGATTTATCAAAAATATTACCCATAAAACTAAAGTGGCAAGCGAGAATGCTCGGAGGAGGTATGATCATATCCTAAAATAATTTTACCAATAATAAAGAAAAACCCGGGTCCCAGGTTAGAGCCCATGTGATGTGCCCCAAAATCCGCCCATGAGGCGAGGGCAGCTAAAGTATGAGACCTATTATTCGCCCAAGAGGAAAATTAGTAATCCCTACGAACATTACATGGATACATTCTAGAGATATTCGCCTAATGGCAAGAGGCACACTGAGTAAGACCTTTAAATATTCGTCTGATCAAGGCGAGGGGAAGCTAAGACCTCATTAGGAGGCAACTAAGATCTATCCGTCTAAAGGCAAGAGGCACACTAAGTAAGAACTTGATTCGTTGAATATTGTCGGGGTATGGTTCGCGTTTTTCTCCGCATCATAGCCTGGCGAAAGACATTCCGCATGAGGTATAAACTACGCAAGAGGCTCCGATGTACACGGTTGAGGCATGGGTACCCGAGGCGTTTAAAGCGTTACCGATTATTTCCATATGAACCAAGTCCTTGGTAGTTTAGGTCTGGTCCCCAAGACACCCCTCATAGGGTTTGGATCTCGTAACTCTAGCCAAATCGGCGAAGGAATAAAAGGTCCACGAAAAACGATTAATTGTTGCATAACATGATGGGAGGAGCTAGGTACACCTACCAGAAATAAGCTTTCTTGAAGGGAAATCAGGGGGAACATAAAGGGCTGGCACCCATCTCTAGAGAGCTGAGTAGCCAGATAAGGCGAGGTTGAGAAACTATTTAGGCTCACAACTTCTCCGGCGAAGTAAATAGGCATTAGAAATGCACCGCTTTGTATAATAAGATAAGGCAAAGTTAAAGGCCTAGGGTTCGTAAGTTTATTTGGGCCTACGAGTTTGTCGCCAAAGTAAAAAGGTATTAGAAATGTATCGGTTTGGTTATAACTAGAGTTTGACTATGGCAGTATTCTAGCTTGTGAATGAAGGAAAAGGCTAAATGATATTTTCATACGAACATAAATGAAGACGCAATTTAGAAAAATATTTGAAACTTGTTAACTAATTAGTATTTATCTTTAAACAGGTGGCGAAATTAACAGAACATCAGTTATTGCCCTTTAAACTTGGGAGCATCGAGATTACAAAAAAGTTCCTACCCAAGGTTAAAATAAAATAAAGAACGTGAAAAAGATGCAGATGGAAACACAACAGATCTTTACAAAGCATGCTCAATCTCCATCATTGCTAGGAGTAACGCCAGTATTATCCTGACTCGCAGAAGCATCAGCTTTGTCCAAATTGATTTTTTTGATGAGATCTGCTTCGGGGATTTCTTCGTCACCCTCTTCTTCTTCAGGCACCACCTCAGGGAAGTTGATGATCACTTTAGGCATCTTATACTTCTTGCGGAAATTAGAGGCGAACTTTTGACAGCTCTCGTTGACGGATATTTGAGCAGTTTTCTTCAATTCTTTCATGATAGCTTTTGTATTTTCCACATAACTGTCAAATTCGCGGTCAAGCTCCTACACTTTGCCAGCATAGGCATCTCTATCAGCTTTAGATTGCTCTAGTTGTTGGTGAGATTTCTCCAGTTTCTCACGAGACTCCTTCAGTTCCTCGCTCATCTTCTTCTCGGATTCTGCAAAGGCATAACAAAAGTAAAATCAGTCAAATAATTCACAAAAATAGAAAAAAGGCAGAAACAAAAGCAGACTTTAGCATCGACCTTCTTTTACTATAATAATTAGACAAAGGGTCTCCTCAACATCCTCATGTTTACTCGCCAGCTCAGCCACCTTACATTGCGCATCAAATAGTTGATCCAAAGCATTATTAGATACTTCGCCAAATTGTCCTTTATAAAGAACAATGATCTTATCCTTATTGTCTTTCAATACCAATCTATTGGTCTTAAGAATTTCATCGGTATTTGTTCGTGCAGTATGAAGGTTTGACTGAGTCTTGAGAAGATCGGTCTGTGTCGTTTGAAGGTTTGTTTGTGCCTTGTGAAGCTCTGTTTGTGCAGTGCGAAGATAGTTTTCTTCTTTACGAAGATTCATTTGAGGTGTGCAAAGATCTTTTTCGGCGGTGCGTAGCTTTGCTCCATGTGTATCTTTCCTCGCCAGAGTCTTCTTCTTTTCGGCTTGCAAGTCTTGAACTTCCAACTCCAATCGGGTAATAGTGGGCAGATGATGTGAATTCTCATCCTTATAAGAATTTAATTGACTCCGAAGTTCAGTTTTCAGATGAATTAATTCAACTTTATCTTCCTCGAGGTGGAGATTCAGTTCATCCACATTTTCTAGTTCGCGAGTCAAATGATCTATACGTTGACCCATCCCATCCACATTTTGTAACTCAAAAGTGAGGTGATCAATGCGTTGCTTGTATTCCTTGTGCTTTTATTTCAGGGTTCAACCTCCAACCTGCTCTCGTCGGCGTCTCTCTCGAGAATTTGATAATGCTTTTTAGAAGGGGAATATACCTAAGTATCAACTAATAGAAAAGAGAAAAGGTAAAGGCACAACGGAAAAAATTTAGGAAACTTACCGCGAAGTTCATTGTTTCGCTGTCTTAGGGAGTTTGCGGCTTCCCTTTCTGAGTTAAGCTCATCTGCATTGCTTCCTTGGCCACTTTTAGCTGTGAATTCTCATTCTTCAGTCTCAAACTTTCCTCCTCGGCTAAGCGAGATTCTACCAGAAAGACAAGGTGTCGATTATACTCCTGCGAAAGAAAATGTGTGTTTAGTATAAAGGCAAATAACGACTTAGGAAGGAGAAAGAAAGCAATCCCACTAACCAACATCATTAGCCTAGTGTGCTGAGGTCGATTCAGATGTTTGTACCTAAAAATTTCTCCCAAGTAAAATAATGTACCGTCGAACAAAACAAATCCAAACAAGTAGGATATTTGTATTTGTTATGCTTCGGTTACAAAGAGAGGAGATGGGTTGATCTTAGGGGAGGGAAGCAAAGGAAATCGAAGAAATTATGCGTAAAATTCTGTGTTGTGGTGGATAAATAACAGAGCTTGTGAGAATGATTTTCTATCTCTTATCGGTTCTGTCTTATCTTTTAAAATTCGCTAAGCATCCTATTTATAATGATTTGGTACCACACACTTTCCTTGCAAAGTAGTGGAAGTTGTGGGGAGATGGAGAGGTGGAAGTTGTGGGAATAACAATCCACTTTGTCTCTAGAAGTTTATGGAAACTTCTAGACCATTACTTAATTATCTCTTCAACCGCTCCAACTTCCTTGTCATGGGGTATTGCTACGCCCATGTTGCTATAACCGCCAGACCAAACCCCATGTATTATCCCCCCATGTAATATGATTTGATATCTCGTAAGAGTGAGTGGAGTCATGGCTTCAAAGCCGTGAGCTTCGTTGTAAAATAATAATGCTAGTGAGTTTTATATCAATCTAGCATAGTAATGGAGCTAGCAACGAAGCATAATGCTATCATGAGCGGAAGAAGTGAGGCGGCAGCAGCAAATAGGCGTGGTGCGGAAGCAACGAAGGTGTGGTGTTGCGAAAGCAGCACGTCTGGCGCTAGCACTAGCGTCGGCTAACACTTGTGCTAGCGCTGCTACTCTTCCACTAGCGCTATTAACGCCTCTGCTAGCACTTCGTGGCTTTGTTTGCTTTTTCATAGCTTTGTCAACTCCGTTAGCTCCTGTGTGGATTTGTTGAAGTGTTCATGCCAGGAGCGTGGCTAGGGCTTACTAAAGCATGTATTTGTTGATGTCTGGGTTATTGCTTATATGTCATTATCATTGGCATTTATTAATGTCATGACCATAATTTTGGCCTATTTATGTCTTCTCAGTCTTATGACATTTTAATTGTTAACATTTATGCTTAATTTTTGTGCAGTGCATACAAAAAATATTCAAGAGATTCAGCCGTGGAAGTTTGCAACTTGGGATAATGTTTGGTGCGACTCTTCAATTAGATGGTATGCATCTAATTAGCGTTTTATTCAGATATGGCATATCCTCTATTCAAAATATTCGCAATTTTGTACAATCAACATATTTTGATTAATACAAATAGTTTACATGGATGCAAATTAAATTATGAGGGTTTAGCCAGGTAAAGCCCTGAAATTTTACGGGTGCATATAAAAGAGCTACAGGATTATTATAGCCATAAGATGAATATGCATTCACAAATATCTTGCGGAATGCTAGACAATAACTCATATTCATAATTCTGATCTCGAACCAGAGCATTTGTATTTATTTTATGTCTCTGCCGCTGAGCAAAGATAATTACAATTTTCTCCTTTGTCAAAAATCCACCATCAACATTAAGTCCCCTTCTTAGCGCGGAACGAGTAATGTTTTATGGTAAACACTAGATGGTGGTCTTGCAGAAAAAATAATATGTGATTTTTATTGTTTAATATTACTAGAAGAGTAGCAATTGGATGAGCAAGTTTTTGCTCTTTCTGCGATTATACTCTTATGTACATGGAGCATTCTTTTTCTACTGTAACAACAACGAGAAGGTATTTGATACATTAGTTGGTTGTAGAGAGTGTTGAGGCAGCACTACCTTCAAAACACTAAGATGAGTGCGGAGGAAGTGGTGCCGTTAGAACACTAATATGAGTGTAGAGGTAGTGATTCTGCCATCAAACACGAAGATGAGCTTTAGCCGTGAAAACTAAGATGAGTGTTTAGGATGTGGTGCCGTCAGAACACTAAGATGAGTATGGAGGTAGTGATTCTTCTATCAGACACGAAGATAAGTGTTAGCCTTGAACACTAAGATGAGTGTTGAG
>JAJJMC010010016.1:3111121-3288182 GCA_023531435.1 Papaver californicum | reverse complement strand
AGACACGAAGATAAGTGTTAGCCTTGAACACTAAGATGAGTGTTGAGGTAGTGGTGTCGTCAGAATATTAAGATGAGTGTGGAGGCAGTGGTTTTTCCATCAGACACGAAGAGAAGTGTTAGCCGTGAACACTAAGATGAGTGTTGAGGCAGTGGTGCCGTCAGAACACTAATATGAGTGTGGAGGCAGAGATTCTTACATTAGACACGAAGATAAGTGTTAGCCGTGAACACTAAGATATTTAAAATTTTGAGCTTTGATATATATGGAACAAGTTCAAGGAATTCAGCCGTGGAAGTTCTGCGACTTGAAGCAAGTTCAATCGTGATGTGAAGTGCTTAACTTTTATGCAGTGCATACGGAACATATTCAAGAGATTCAGCCGTGGAAGTTTACAACTTGAGATGATGTTCGATGCGACTCTGCAATTAGTTGGTATGCATCTAATTTAGCGATATTTATTCAGATATGGCATAACCTCTACTCTGATTGTTTATAATTTTATATAATCACCGTATTTTGATTAATAAAAATAGTTTGTGTCGATGCACATGAAATAACAAGGGTTTAGCCGGGTAAAGGCCTGAATTTTCTACGGGTGCATACATATGCAAAAGATATGTGAAACGAGTGTAAGGAATTCGACCGTGGAATTATTGCAACTTATAACTTGTTCAGTGTTATGTATAGTCAGATATCATCTGGATAGGAATAACAGCCGTCACCAGTGACATTCAGTAGACGTTATTGCTCTACACTAGTGGTCATGGTAGGAGCCGTCCTAATCATTCTCGATTCTATACGAAAGTAGATACTGAGTGGTATAGTATAAAATATAGAATATTTAAAGCTCAAAGCTGAGAGACTCTAATATTGTCGTTATATATTTCGTTTGAAGAGGTTAACCGAGAATTCCTTTAGCAAGGGTTTCGTTCTAAAATATAAAATATGGATTTCAAAATTTTAGTTTAAGGGTAGTTACTTAGCTCTATTTCCTTCAGACATGTCCTTCACGCATACTTTGGCTTTGGATATATTAGACTCCCTCGTGAGTAAGTAGCAAACATTAGCGTTTGGAGTTTGAGTATCTTTTTGTGCAGGATGCATTGTCCAGTTCTCCACCAATTGCCGCTAATTTTCGAGTTTACAGGATGTCGGTATAACAATAGAAGCGATGACGAATAGAGGAGCTTGTGGCGGTAGGTGGTGGTACCGTGAGGATATGAGCTTCTTGAAGATGCTAGTTCTGTGAACGATGTCCCGGACCCGTGTGAAATCCTATTGCCATGGAATAACCTTCTTTGGTAGAATATCATTTGTTCTATTGTGAGGCTATTGCTGGAGGTGTTGACGTCGTGAGTATGTTGGCGTCGTGAGATCTCCAACAAGATGCAACATAAGTGGGGACCTCATTAGAAGTTAGGACTTCATGGCAAGTGCTCTCTTGTGATAGGCTTCATGGATGACAACTTCATAACAAATGGTGAGGGCCTCATGGTTTGGCGTTTCTTACGCATTTTAGAATACGTCTGACTTGTGTGTGGTGTTGACTTATCATAGACATATTTCCGGAGAAGATGAATTCATGACAGCAGCTTGTAAGCCCATATGTCAGATGTTGAGAGGAGAAGCTTGAGTCTGAAATGGTCAGGATTTTTGAGTGTTTATTGTGCACTGAAGATTTTCATATCTTGAGAATTCCAAATTCAATGTGTCTTCCATAGTTAACCAGTGTGGTTGAAATCAACATCATCAACAACAGAGATGAAGTCTTTATGCCATAGACATGATCAGATTGGGAGAGAAAACTTACGAGATGTGGAGGTACTGATGTACAAATGCTTTCGTCAGGATGATGCGAGTGAGGTGTCTTGTTGCTACTACCATTGTTGATTAAATACTCTGGCCGAAGGAGGTGACCGTGTTAAGTATCTGAAACTGAAGAAGTCTTCAGTCCCAAGGTGTAACTACTTTGGTCATCTGCTCGACGATGGATGATTTGATAGTATCACCATGAGTCCATGCCTCTAGGTTCTGATCAGGAATAGTAAGTCAGGAAGGTTGATATATCATATTGTTGTTGTCGTCTTTTCGCGTCATAGCTGGAGTAAGAACTTGAATTAGAGTTGGAGTTCTTGTTAGTTTTCGGGATGTTGAGTCGCAACTAGGACGTTTTCGCGAGCATTTACTGAATGAAATTTTGTCTTATCCTGACCCTTTGGTTTATAAGCTTGTTTTACCCTTTTTGGATGTGATGATGGAATGCTTAAAATGTTCACCTATGTGAATTCCTATGAAGACGTTAAGAGTGAATAGGATGAGCTGAAATGTGTTCTGTTGTTGACGTGGTGCTACTGGTGTCTTTGAAGATTGTGTTCCCAGAGGTGTCTCTTGAGCCATCTTCTGAATCTTTGACTGTTATGAGATATCTTATGGTGAGCAGTCCCCTTTCAAGGTAGGCTAAAGAGGTTCTTGACATCGAGGGGATCTTGTCCAAATCTTCAATCCCCAAGTGTGGTTCTTGTGATCCTTCTGATGCAGTTTGTTGAAGTTGGTGCTCCAAGTGGTGTCGTTGCGTAAGATGCCAATGCAATAAAAATTGCACCAATTGAGTACCCAAATGTTGGAGTTAACTTTGAGTTTGACAGGAGCCGACTCTTGGAGGAAGCTGAGACAACGAAGCTTGTTTTCGAATGGCTTTGTCTATCTGATCCATTTAGGAGAACTTGAAGGAAGTAGGTGCATCTTCGGCTTAGAAGTGATTATCAAGGCTAGAGATGATGCTGAAAGAATATCCTAAGAGTTGAGGCTTGCAACTGAATCTCTTGTCCAGGTGGAAATATCATGTACTGATGAAGTTGAACCAGTCTATAGAGATCTTTTCTAAGCAGTAGGTTTTGAGAGTTTTTATGTGTTTCTGAGATACCCGATTTTTGTGGTTTTATTTCGGGATTTTGAGTAGATAGATTTTGAATGGTTTGCAAAGGATTTTTATAGATAGAGAAATAATACTTTATTCAATTAAAATCCTAAGTATGACTACGAGGTGCTGCAACCATTTTAGGGGAATTGCAAAAAAAGGAAAATATTGCTAGGGGTGACGAAGTGTTTAAGTCTTGACAACCTTAAGCTTTGTGTAATCAGATATGGGTTTTATCCAAGAGAGACAATAGCTTTCTCGACTATGTCTCTAGTATGGAAAAGGTTGGGTTCTGGTATCTCAGGTTCGTGACACATCTTTAGGATGATTGTGTTATCGGTTTTAATGTTCTCAGTAGAGATGGCTCTTTCCATTTAATAAACTTTTGAAAAGGATCATCTTCCTTTTCAAAACGTCAAGTCATGATGGGGTTGGCACACCTGTCAAGTCCCCAAGACTTGATGGGATGCAGGACAACTAGTTGTAAAGAGAGTTATTAATCAAGACTTACTTGTAGATGAAATCCATGGGTGTACACCATCACTTTTGCTATATGTATTCATTTAGTGTCCGTACCCGTTGTTGGGTGATGTTCTGGAGATGAGCAATCTGTAGAGTCCGCTAGCTTGTTGGTGCCTACAAGTGGGTCCCTTAGTGATGATTTCTCCAGAGACGCGTCGAGCCTGGCTTTGTTTCTATGGAATTACGGACGCTTCGAGACCATGTCGTAGTCTGGGTATACATGGTTGTTGCTGATGAAGTGGTAGTAGACACTCCTGGCCACAAAATGGTAATGGTATCTCTGGATCCTTATGAATGACAAATCTTGGTCGCTGGATCCCTGGTTACTTCCTTCGAACGGGTATCTCATCATCGTGCCGAATGTTGACTCTGGATATGCTGACGTTGGTAGCAGATGGTGCTGACGCTGGTAGCAGATGGTGCTGAAGCTGGTAGCAGATGACGTTGGCGCTGGCAGCAACAGATGGTGACGACTTGATAAAGATGAGTAATATATCTCTTTATGCAACAAAAACAGAGGAGAAAGATGTCTCCTTAGTGTAGGATTCTCTGGATCTCAAATAGACGGAGAGGCTGGTTCTGGTGAGATAGAGATAACTCTTCCTTTTCGTGATTTTTATGGGGACCTTTCCAGACTCGTCAAAAATATATTCCTTACTTTCTTACATTAATAAATAGAATAATGATAAGCAGGTTCGTTCCTAAGGGGGCGTTGAGTTAAATTTGTCAATAAATTTCTGAACATAAAACTAATGCGAATCTACGAAAACCAGTAAATAATGCGAAATGAGGATGAGAATGATTAAGGAGTCTTTCTCCACTAGTGAATATGACTAAAAGTGAAACCTTCTTCAAAATACGTTTATTAAAAACCATAGACAAGTTATGAGTTCAACAAATCCATTAGACTCCAAGGTCACTTCGTAGAATAATATCATTACTCGTTTCTAGCCAATCAAGCCACTTTGAATAAGCTCGCTAGTGTAATTTTATCGACCGGTATGCTTTATGAGTCGAGTTGATCCTAACCACATGTTCGTAAGTTCGACATGTTAACTTAGGGTTATCTATCACACATCAAAATCCACAGTATCCCATTGCAAAGTTAATGTTTTGTTACTTATGAGTAAATTACCATAACAATTATTGATTACGGCTCTAAAATAGCATTAGAATTGCAAGCAAGAATTTAATTGGCCACTCGAAAAACTCAAAAACAATCCATGGTCATAAATTCAGCAAAAGACAAACAATAAAGCAATATTGAAAAGAAAAATTAACTTGAATTATTTTATATCACATAGTTTTAAAATATCTCTAATCAAATAATTCAATATTAAAAAGAAAGATTAACTTGAATTATGTTATATCACATAGTTTTAAAATATCCCTAATCAAATAATTTAGCTACGTTCATAGTAAATTATAATAAATAAAACTAAAAACAAAGACTCAAAACCAATTAAGCAAACCCAGCAGCAGGTGGAGTGAATTATGTGATCTAGTGGTGTTGTGGTCCAATTGTCCGATGTGCTGGAGTAGTGAAGCTGGTATGATGTTGTAGCTTACTGCGTTGGTGTAGACAGGGACTGGTGAACTGCAGCTGTGTATGCGAATTGGAAGATGGAAAGGAACTGGTGGTGAAAGGGATTGGAGAGGATCAAAGCTCCTCTTTGTTGGAGATGGAGGCAGGCGTAAGGGGTCTGTTGAGATATAGGTTTCTTCTCCTTTTATAACTTTAATTCAACCTGCAATTTCAAATCCAACACAACCCACTTTCCTAATCTAGATCAAACAATTAATACACTAATCAATCACATCCATTAACCATGAAATCAACGGCAATAGCATTCTGACTCCTTGTTTTATTTCTTTGAAACTCTTTCCAAATCTGAATCCAATGTCCTTCCCTATCTCAACTTCTAATTCAAGTCCTAGCCGCTGCTTAGCAACCCTTATACACAACCACTGAATCATGAATCACAGCTACACAAGGGCAAGGAAAAACTGTTTCAAAGAACATCCGATTCCCTTCTTTATCTCAAACCCATGTCTTCTTACCCCGCTGAAATTCTTGTATCCACGTAATCTCTTCAATTTGTTGCTCAAATAATCGCAACAACAAATCAACTTCAGTCCCATTCTAGCTTGGTTTAAACTCTTCAAAACTCTGGTGGTTCAGACAATCAGTCGAGCAATCATGTGCATAACTGTTGGTGATAGAAGCATATGAAACTGGTGATTTCAATCACCGATTCTTTCCTTTCCTGCAATTCTAGCGTAAACCCATTCAACATCTATTCATAATCATTCAATCATTCACTTTCTTTTAATAATTTTCATTCAATCTTCATGGCAGAGAACCATTTTCCTTCGAACGGCAGTGAATACCTTCTACATGTTTTGTTGCTTGTCTTGATTTCAAGATAACCCATCGAGCATACCCACAGACATCAACCTCTTCCCTGACTTCTCTTCATGAATTCCCAACCACAACATCTTATCTCATTGTTTCCAAACCACGAATCCATTTGTTCTTCATTTTTCTTGATGATACTCTGTCATTCAGTTTCAATCTCTTCTTCTCTGGATTCTCGGTTTCAAGTGAAACATCAGTGACCCACTCCTCTTTTTGTCTTTTATAATCTCAATTCAGTTGAAACTCATCTCATTTCCTGTCTCATAGCTCAACTCCGCCGGCGTGAAGGACTTGGTAGCAACGACAAAGAAGCTGGAAGCACAAAATTTGTCGTAAATTGAAACAAGAAATGGTCTCTGTTTGCTGGAAACATTGGGTTCTAAAGAAACCTAGTTTTCTTCCTTTTTAGAACTTCACGTGCCAAGCGCACATATTTGGATACATGCTTCATTAATGGACTGTGTTGATAGTCTTATTGGACTGCTAGTTCACACGGCCTCCATAAAGCCTACGAGCTTTTTATCTTTCAAACATTTCGTGTTTCCCTGTATAAGCTTCGTGGCCGTTCCCATCCACAATTTGGTTTCAAGAGTAAAGACTCGTGGTTGCAGCGTGGTCTACATCCTTTGTCGATTTCTCGAATTTAGAGTACCACAATTAGTGTGAGGGAATAAAATCCAAACTACGTGTGTCCAAAAACTATTAGAGAAGGAGCGAGTTACGGTGGGACGAGAAACACTGAAAAAAAACCTTTGGAGAAGTGCTGAACTAACATCTGAAAAGTCGATGAGATTTGAACCTGACAGCAGTAATGTATGATCGACACGTGGGTTGCGGGAAAACGAGGCATACTGCTCAAAACAGATAGCCTTGCTTCCTGAGTGACACTAGGTTGCGGGAAATCCTGGCATAATAAAAAGTAATGATGAGTGTTGATGCATGAGAAACACGTATCAACTTTATAAGTTGCGGAAACAAAAGAACTAAAGCATGACAAGTCACTTTTAAGAGCCACGTGTCAGACATGCTATGATTCTTGTAAGACCGCAACGTTTATCCAAATCCAAAAACAATAACTTAAGTACAAGACCGCAGAAGAGTTGCGGGATAACCAGTAAGAAACTACGGGAAACAAGCAATACGCATGATAAGATTTACGGGAGGCATGATCAAGTCTTGCGGAAAGTGCAAATAGGTTTTGCGGGACTACATTTCACACCAAGGATGAATAAGAATAAATATGTGGAAAGGTAAATTGGAGGGACCCATTAAATTGGCTATAAATACCAAGCTCATAAACAGGAAAAGGGACAAAAAATTCTGGAGGAAAATTGGACTTAAGGCATAGAATCAGAGCAAGAGTTTAGGTGTGAGACTTGTGTAATTTTTTAATTCAATTGATCCTTGATTAATATGATTATGATTTAATAGTATACTTTTCTTCTGTAATGTATGATGATGAATAATAAACATGATACAAATCTTTTTACCCGTGGATGTAGACAACTTGATTGTCGAACCACGTTAAATGCTTGAGTCAATTCATTTCTAATTGTGATTGATTACCATCTTCTAAATGTTAATATGAGTTGATTTTATGATAATAAATCGAATTTTACTATGCTTCAAATTCTTTTGGTTGTGATCCAAAGACACCATATTTTTGGTAATCACAATTTGGCGCTAGAAACAGGGAGATAGTAAAGAATTTATTCTACCTGTCAAAATTTTCATTTTTAAAAATCATGAATCCTGTTATGTTGGAAAATTCTTTTCCTTAAAATACAATGATCAACAGACATATTGAAAAAACATTACATATGGTTTTACTATGAATTAATCAGTTAATGTATATATAGATTTGGTCATTATGTGCATACACATTATTTCATGCCTCTCATATATGTTAAATTTCCTAGGATATTATTTAAATCATTGACTTGAAAATTTAGTTCATAAATTTTCACCAAACAATACGTTTAACTAAATTTTTGATTCTTGAAAAAACAGTGAGATAAGTTTTCAATTGAGTTTTCGAACTTGATATTAACTTGTTTGCACTTGAAATTATAAAACCTGTGGTAAATTAGAAAATTACCCAGTTTGTGTGTGATATGTTAAAAACTAAGTTTAATATTTTCTTTCAATCAGATTGCATTATATATTTATTATGAATGATAAAACCTTTTGAAAAACATAAATTATTATCTGAACTCTTTTAGAATATTGATAAAGAAATTCCTACAACAACATAAGACTGAGCTAAGAATAAATCACAACATCTCAAAAGGGATCACATAAATGGAAACAATGACACATAGAACCATGCAGAATCAAGATGTCAATACAGGAAATTTAGGGAGTCAGGCAATAGAGGTTCCTCAAGAAAGGGAAATCATGGGAGAATCACAAGGGAAACAACCCATGAATGGTCAAGTAAACAATTCTGAAAATCAAACAACTAGTCATTCATCTGAAGAAACTTCTCAAAATAGTATTGACCCCATTCAACAATTAATGGAAGAAATGGATGAGATGCGCAAGGTACAACAGACTTGTACGGAACAAATTGCACTTTTGACCCAAGAAAACCAAATGCTCAAAGAAAAAGCCCAGCATGATGCGGAACCATCCACAACTAGAATACAGGGGCAAGAAGTAAGCTCCAACAAACCCGCAAGAAGAAAAGCAAAATTCAATAAAGATCAGAGAGTGATGATTGTGGAACCCGCACGTCAGCGGAATGAACCAGATAGATTGGATTTTGATGATTCAGAGTTGCAAAATAACAGATGGCGAAATATTGTGAGGACATGGAGCAAATGCGAGAAGAAATTAAAATTTTGAAAAATAAAGAGGGTGGGCGATTAGAATAAGTGTTAAAAGAAGCAAGAAGAACGTCGTTGGCACCACACCTTGCGTACGCGTCAATACCGCATAAGTGTAACATTCCCATTTTTGAATGCTATGATGGGACAAAAGATCCAACAACTCACGTGAAGTATTACAACCGCATCATGACCTGGTGGGAACAAGATGATGTTGTTATGTGCAGGTATTTTCCGTCAAGCTTGAAAGGGATAGCTTTAGCATGTTATGATAATCTTTCATAGGGGTCAGTGCATTCCTACACACAATTGACCCGCAAGTTCCTAGAGACCTACATGTATAACTAGCCAGCGGATGCAGGGATGAACAAACTATTTTCTCTTGCATCATGGACAGAGGAAACCATCCGAGATTATACAGATCGTTGGCAGACGATCTGTCAAGCAGTAGGGGATGTAACCCCAGAAGTTGCTATCAACTGTTATAAAAGGGGGATAGCCAACCGAGAAAGATAACTTTTTGTTGATATTCATGATAAAAACCTAAAAAAAAAAGGGGAGCTCAGAGATATTATTGAAAAAATGTGCAAGATTGCAGGACATACAAAGGCAGCATCCCAGAATAATATCTCAGCATCAGGAGAATTCCAACAGGTCAAATTTTCTAGAACCGTCAACCAATTACGGAAAGAGGGCTGCGAAAGAAACTCCTGACATTGAATCAAAGTGAGGAAAATCTGAAGATAGAAGAAAGTTTATCCGCCAATTCGAGGAGCGAATTTTCACTAAACTCAACACCTCTTACTCAGAAATCCTGAATGCAATAAAGGACAGACAAGATTTTCAATGGCCATGGACAAAAGAAAAGCAGCCTTCCGAATGAGTATTGTGAATATCATTGCAATCGGGTCCTCTCCACAAGCCGATGCAGGAATCTAAAGATGCAAGTGCAAAAGTTGATCGATGCGGGGGAACTAAAAGAATTTATTTATTTACCTGATCCTCCACCAAGACTCAATAAGGGGAAAAACTGTAAATATTCCGCAAAACGATCAAACTATTAATATGATTTCCTATTTTGAATCGGGTCAATCATCCATGAGTGCAACTATTGATAAGAAACTGCATAAAAGGGTTCGCAGTCATGAAGTCTTCAAGGTTGCGGGAAGAGTTACTGAAGCATGAGAAGAATGGATGGCATCCCCGCTAACTTTTTCTGTGGGCGAGGTTGACTAGGAGATTGAAATGCACAATGATCAGCTAGTGCTTACATTGCCAGTATCTGGTTGGAATGTGAGGAAGATTCTTATGGATGGGGGCAGCTCTCTTAACGTACTGTTTTATGATACCTTCAAGAAGATGGTATCAAAAGATGATCAGCTTACACCTTGCTACACAATCTATGGGTTTAATGGATTAGCTTCGAAACCAAAAGGGGAAATCTTACTTGATGTTGCAGCTGGACCGATAAGTATTCTGACTAAATTCAGTGTAGTAGAGGCTCTATCTCCATACAACGCCATCATTGGTAGACATTGGGTCCATCAATTGAAAGGGGTAACTTCAACATATCACCAAAACTTGCGATTCCCGACACCACAAGGAGAGATGAAGATAAAAGGAGATCAGAATGAAGCAAAATCTTGTATTCTAGCAGAAATCTGCATGAATCAAGAGCGACAATAGCATCAAAGAAATAAGAAAAAAGAACGAAAGATGAAGGCTAAAGAAGAAGCCCTAAACCAATATATGATTAAGACTGCGGTAAGTACGGCAGTAAATGAAACAAATGAAGGTATTTCAATAAAGGAAAGCATGCAAAAAATTGATGAAGGCAGTCTTCCAGCATAGCAGTTAAAGGGGGCTCCCACACTACTAGGAGCTCCCAAATCCACTTTTACATCCATTGAAGAAACCAAAATTGTCAACATAGAAACAGAGGAACTCCCCATAATGATTAAGATTGGCACGCTGATGGAAACAGAAAGGGAGCATAATTTGGTCACTCTACTTAGAAACTATGTGAACATTTTTCGTATGGAAGATAGAGGACATGCTAAGTATCGATCCAAGTATTGTTCAACATGAATTGCACATACATCCAGGAACTACACCTTTCGACAACGCATACGCAAGGTAGCACCTGAATATCATTTTTCAGTTGAAAAAGCTCATGGATGCAGGGTTTATTCAAGAGGTGCAATACCCAACTTGGATTTCAAACATGGTGATTGTACCAAAGAAGAATGACGGAGTAAGAATTTGCATAGAATTCACCAACTTAAAAAAAGATGCCCAAAAGATAGTTATCCACTTTCCAGCATTGATCAGTTGGTGGACGCTGTTGAAGGACATGAGGCTTTATCCTTCATGGATGGGAATTCCAGGTACAATCAGATTGCACTAGCTGAAGAAGATCAATAACACACTGCATTTTTCACTCCACACGGTTTGTACTGTTATACCAGAATGCTATTTGGTCTAAGAAATGCAGGAGCAACTTATCAGCGGTTGGTAGATGCAATTTTTAAACCATGGATAGGCCGCACTCTCGAAGTTTATGTAGATGACATGCTGATAAAAAATAAATTTTCAAAGCATCATTTACAAGATTTGCAAGAGATATTTGAAGCCCTGCGGAAATTCAGAAATAAAAGTTAATCCCGATAAATGCATTTTTGGGGTTACTTCAGGAAAGTTTTTGGGGTACTTATTTACCAAAAAAGGGATTGAAGTTGATCCGGCAAAAATTCAGTCGATTGTTGATATGCCGTCTCCAAGGAATGTTAAAGAAGTACAGAAATTAAATGGTTATTTCGCCGCACTCGGCAGATTTATTGCTAGATCATCGGACAAATGCAAGCCCTTTTTTGACATTTTGAAAAAGAAAAATAAATTTGTATGAAACGAGAATTGTGAGCAATCCTTCCTAAGTATTAAATCTTATCTCGCCACATTTCCTGCACTACAAAAGCCAGAACCTGAAGAAGTGCTCGCCTTGTACATAGCCGCGACAGAAGATGCTGTAAGTGCAGTATTGGTACGAACAAATGACAAAGTAGAAAAACCAGTATATTACATCAGCAAAACTCTTAACCTTGAAGAAAGAAACTATACCAAAATTGAACAATTAATTTTAGCACTGGTTTTTGCTGCTCAGAAATTACGCATGTATTTTCTGACGCATTATGTGCGGGTACCAAGCAAAGCTCCGCTGGAGTCTGTACTGAAGAATGTGGGAAAAGTAGGAAGAATAGCAAAATGGAATGCACAACTGGAACAGTACCACATCATATTTGAAATACAAACCGCGTAAAAGTCACAAGTCCTAGCAGATTTCCTTGCGGATTTACCAATAGATAATGATTTTGAAATCCAAGGTTTGCCCGGAATAAAAGACGATGATTCCCAAGATATTCTAAGCTCTGTAAATTCTCGCAGATGGGAAGTATTTGTTGATAGGGCACGGAATAAAGAAGGTGCGGGAATTGGAATTGTGATTACAACTCCTACAGGAGACCGAATGGTACATGCATTTCTTCTTGAGTTTGGCGAACATACAAATAATATAGTGGAATATGAAGCTGTGGTTCATGCTCTACGACTCATCATTGAATTGGGAATTTATGATGTGCGTCTCACAAGTGATTCACAATTAATAATTCGGCAGGTTGATTTGAAATATCAAGCACTTGATGAGGACCTGATAGAATACAAGAATCTTGTACAAAAATTGGCGCTTCAAATCCCAAATATAACCTTTCGGCATTTATCCAGAGATAAGAATCGCCATGCTGATGCACTAGCATTTATTTCTTCAATGATAAAGGATCAAAACACTTCACTAATTAAAATTGAGCGTATTTATGAGCCGTCAATTAAGTTGTGGGCAGTTGAAAACATGGAAGAAGAAGTTGAAGAATATATTGAAGATGCAGCTGATAAAGATGATATAAAATTTCCATAAAAATCAGAAAATAAATTATCCGGAGAAGATTGGAGGGTTTCAATACATCAATATTTTCAGGATGGGATCTTGCCCGCAAACACTAAAGAGGCAAGAAAGGTGCAATCAAAATATGTGAATTATCAGTTGCGGGATAAAATTCTATACCACAGATCCTTTTTGGGACCATTACTTCGATGTCTATCACAAGAAGAATGGCAGCGAATTTTCAAAGATATACATTATGGAGATGCAGGAAATCATAGTGGAAGACGATCACTTGCATTGAAAGCAAAAAAACAAGGATATTACTGGCCATTTATGCATAAAGATGCGGAAAATGTGGTAAAAATATGTAAAGAATGTCAGCGCTATGCGAAAAGAATAAAAACACCCGCAACAGAACTTAATTCTGTGCTCAGTCCCTGGCCATTTGCAAAATGGGGGATAGACATTGTTGGACCATTAGTGGAAGGTACTCAAAAAAGAAAATATTTGATTGTAGCCACAGATTATTTCACCAAATGGGTTGAGGCCAAAACTCTTGCACATATTAGAGATACCAATGTTTTCAAATTTTTATTTGAGAATATAATCTGTAGATTTAGGATTCCAGTAGCCATAGTCTCGGGTAATGGACAACAATTACAAGGGAAAAATATTAACATGCTTTTCGAAGCATTTAATATTCAAAAGAATAAGTCTACTCCACTCTATCCACAAAGCAATGGACAAGCTGAAGCAACAAATAAAACAATTGCCATGAATTTAAAGAAAACTCTAGATGGCCACTCATAAACGATGGTGTGAACAGCTTCATAATACATTATGGGCATATCGCACAACAAGAAGGGAGTCCACTGGAGAGTCACCATTTTTTCTCACATATGGAGCTGAAGCAGTTATTCCAACGCTCCACTTCTTATAATTCTTCGCAACAATATTGTCTGAATACGTAGCATGAAAGTTTTTGACTGTGTAATGCTTACGTTCCGCAGGGTCAGGAACGTAACAGGTAAAGTTGGTTCTTCCTTGGTTTCGCATGCTGCATTCATCTAATGTACGCCACCAATTTCCATTATATTGAGTAATGGATCGAGCTAAACCGTGTGGAGATTTGCTGCGGGATGCAAGAACCTCAAATTGAAAGAGATTTTTGCTCTGGTACAAAGGAAGCTGTAGAGCCGCATCCAATACGCTCCCGCAGGAATTTAGTAATTAGTGTTACTATATTTAAATCCTTCCATCATCTCCAACGAAATTTCATCTTCAGCATGGTCGAAGAAGGAAACTCTGAATTGATGAAGATAATGCTTCCTTTTAAAATCTTCAAGATTTATTGATCTAAAGCTCGAGATTTCATGAGCCCGTTTATTCTTAGGAGCTGGATTACTGACCGTAGCAGGAACATTTGCGGGCCTTGCTACATCAGAAGGCTGACCTCTTGAGATACCATATTCATCCACTCCAATCTTTTTCGATATAGCATAGCGGGATGACTTCCTGATTAAAGACTGGTCATCGTGGTGAGAATCATCACCAGTAACTTTGGCATTATTCTTTCCCGCCATGATGAATTTCTATCTACATAGGATTACGATCAAAAGAAAAAACAAAGCAGGAAAGTTGCAGAGCAAAATAACGACAAGATGATAATCACATCAAAATGCAAATCAACTAATAATTTTCTGATCAGGAGAAAGAAGAGATCATGATAAAACAACCAATCATCAAAAAGAGAGAACATCATCATCATCATCATCAATGATTAATCCAAAAAGGTTCAGATACAGAGATTGATAAACAAACAAGTACGAAAAGGAAAAATCAAAAGGATTACTTACAATGAAGTGAAAGACAGTTTAAAAATATGTTGATTGAAAAGAGAAAAAACTTGATCCCGATGCAAGAATCCTTGATCACAGAAGTATAGGAGAATGAAAAGGTGTTGAAGAATCTTTGAAAATTTCAAAGGAATGAAAAGCACAAAAACTTTAAGAAGAAGAAGACATAAGGTGTAAATAATGGAATGAGGGAAATAATCGGCATTAAATAGGAGAAATCTGAAACGAACGAAACCGTCGAAAACTGAAAAGAGAGAAACTTTATCAGAGAATCAATTGCCTCGAAACCGCCAACTGACAAGAATGTGGGAAAAGATGTTACTGCTAGCGAGAAAATCGAAAAAAAAAAGTGAAGCTAAGCGTGGGAAGAGAAGTTATTGAAGGTGTAAAAGTATTAATTACTATTTTTCCTTTTCTAAATTCCTGCCATGTGTCAAAATTTGAAAGGAAAAAAGGGGGCAAATTTTGAGGGAATAAAATCCAAACTACATGTGTCCAAAAATTATTGGAGAAGGAGCGAGTTACGGTGGGACGAGAAACACTGAAACAAAACCTTTGGAGAAGTGCTGAAATGACATCTGAAAAGTCGATGAGATTTGAACTTGACAGCGGTAATGCATGATCGACATGTGGATTGCGGGAAAGCGAGGCACACTGCTCAAAACAGATAGCCTTGCTGCCTGACTGACACCGGGTAGCGGGAAAGCCTAGCACAATAAAAAGTAATGATGAGTGTTGATGCATGAGAAACACGTATCAACTTTATAAGTTGCAGAACAAAAAGAACTAAAGCATGACAAGTCACTTTTAAGAGCCACGTGTCAGACATGCTATGATTCTTGTAAGACCGCAACGTTTATCCAAATCCAAAAACAATAACTTAATTACAAGACCGCAGAAGAGTTGCAGGATAACCAGTAAGAAAATACAGGAAACAAACAATACGCATGATAAGATTTATGGGAGGCATGATCAAGTCTTGCGGAAAGTGCAAATAGGTTTTGCGGGACTACATTTCACACAAGGATGGATAAGAATAAATATATGGAAAGGTAAATTGGAGGGACCCATCAAATTGGCTATAAAAACCAAGCTCATAAACAGGAAAAGGGACGGAAAATTCTGGAAGAAAATTGGACTTAAGGCATAGAATCAGAGCAAGAGTTTAGGTATGAGACTTGTGTAAATTTTTAATTCAATTGATCCTTGATTAATATGATTATGATTTAATAGTATACTTTTCTTCTGTAATGTATGAGGATGAATAATAAACATGATACAAATCTTTTTACCCATGGATGTAGACAACTTGATTGTCGAACCACGTTAAATGCTTGAGTCAATTCATTTCTAACTATGATTGATTACCATCTTCTAAATGTTAATATGAGTTGATCTTATGATAAGGAATCGAATTTTACTATGCTTCAAATTCTTTTGGTTGTGATCCAAAGACACCAGATTTTTGGTAATCACAATTAGTTTTGTTTCTCGTCTTATGTTGCACTTCAAGTCATAGTACCTAAAATATAGAAAACAAACGTAATATACAACTAATACACGAAAATTAGCTAAGAAAAACATAAGAAAATGATATTCAAATAACGTATTTTAGTCTCTTATCAAATTCCCCCACACTTAAATCTTTGCTAGTCTTCGAGCAAATTAAACTAAGCTAATCCTAAATTATACTAATACAACAACTCTCTTTCGTTGAGGATACGATTACACTTAGCATGTGTAATAAGCCTTTAAACCCCTAGTTTTCCATAGCGGACGTGTTATAGTCTCGTGAGGGTTTACAAGAGATATACCCATAAAACCTACTCCAGCTTCAAAGTCACAAACATCCAAAGAGTTATGATGACATAAAGTTTCTGCACACTACTAATAAGAAGTTAGAAATGCCAAAGAACATTATTCTCATGCTTAACTCTTGAGTGAGGAGAAAACCACCATATGAAAGAATCCAGGTTCGAGCGCGATCGAATATTTCGACTTCTCCCTCACCAATAGGGTTTTATGAAATTGATACTCAAAAGACGTACTTTATGGTTCTCATGTGTGCATGCAGGAATGAAGATAAAAATCCTACACACATTGAATAGTGGGAAAGAAAAGGAACCTTCCGAATTATATGAAGATGTTATCCCACAGACATGGGACGAGAAAAAACCCTTTTTTCTCTGATGATCTCTAAAGATAAAAAAATTAACCATTATGAGAGGATGAGAAGGGTCACTCACCTTCTCATCCAATCTACAATCATCACCGCTCTCACTATGTCACATAGAAACGTCTTCATCTTTGGCTTCAACTGTAGATGATGAACTCTTGAACTTCGTAGAACTTCGACAATTTGTAACACTTTTCCTCTAATTCTTGTTGCTTGATACTTCTTTTGTAGATTTCTTCTTTCTCATGGCCTTAATGAATAAATACAAAAAGAAATATAC
Source organism: Papaver californicum (assembly GCA_023531435.1). Taxonomy (NCBI): domain Eukaryota; kingdom Viridiplantae; phylum Streptophyta; class Magnoliopsida; order Ranunculales; family Papaveraceae; genus Papaver; species Papaver californicum. The sequence goes on along the minus strand of JAJJMC010010016.1, from coordinate 3,271,247 downwards.
ACTAAAACAATGAAAAACAAAATTATTTTTTTTCTGATTTTTTTATTTTTTTTTTTGATTTTTTTTCCGAGATATAAAATATAAAATACAGACTAAAAAATAATAATGAAACTAATATGGTCGTGGAGAAAAGAATTTACCACTTGATTCTTCACAACTTGTATTTTCTCAGTATCATAAACTTCACAAAAAAATCCACCTCTTTTAATATTCTTTGCTCTTGTACTTAGTCTTCAACTAGGATATAAATTTTTTCTTATTGTATTGTTACTTCACTTTGAATCTGAATTTTGCTCTTTTTTGTAGTGTTGCTTGTAAACCTTGAACATCTTAAACTTTCTTCAAATTTGTAATGTTCTGCATGTTGATGATGGTGATGTTTCTATGGACCTGTTGTTTTCGAGAGAGAGAGAGAAATGGTGCCAACTGTAAATCAAACTACAAGGTAAGGTTTTTTCACAATTCTGATGTCACCCTCATGATTGACAGAAATTAGCACTCAAGAGATCAAAAAGTAGTGCTGAAATGGTACGAGGTTGGGTAGCTCATCATTCTACCCGGAGTTTGCGCAGATGAAACACTCTAAAGGATGATTATAGGTTTGGTGCCTCACTGATGGGTATTGAATGATAAACTTCTCTAATATTGTATTTTTTTTGCACCTAATTTTCCACCGGCGGTTTAAGTCCCTTTTTATCGGCATTACCTCTCAACAACTAAGAAACCCGAATATAGTTCTCTAATACTTCTAAGTTCAGTTATTTCGGTTAGAACTATGTATGTAAACGTAGCTAGAAGTATACTAAGTAACTCTAGAATATCTAAAGTTAGAGGTTTCATGCAAATAGTTAAAAAAGTTAAGAGTTTTCTACCTAAAAGTGAATACCTAATAATTATATATGCTTAACCATTCCCCACACTTAAACTTTACATTGCCCTCAAAGTAACTTGACTTATCCAATGTAAAACAAGGTGGGAAATCCTACAATGACTTAAAAATTCAGAAAAAACAAGAAAAAATACAAGAAATACTAAACCAATGGGTTTTCTCCCATGCAACGCTTAGTTTAATGTCCTCAGCCTGACTCTCTGATGGCCCGTATACCAATAATATGAAAATTTATGAATCTGCCCAGAAAACAATCTGCATTGCTAACAATAGCTTCACAAGAATATTAGCATAAGATAGTAAAAGTGAAAATATCGTCTCATAAGAGTTACCCCTACACTTAGTCCATTCTACACTCGGGAGTGTATACAAAACATAAGTGGAAGGAACTTCTATGTGTTCCTTTTGGCAAACCTGCATGGTATTATACTCAAACACATAAGGCGGATACTTAGATACAAAGAATTCATATAAAACTTTTGAAGCATTCAATTCCAACCCCAAATTAGGTATCTTCTTAAAAGATAGATTAATTTTTTTTTGGGAAATTACTTCTAGTTTTAGAGGATCATCATTAGATAGAGGTTCATGTATAGGGTTAGACAAACCTTGCAAAATACCTTGTATTACCGGATCCTCGGTACTTCTGAAGAATTTCATTCCCACATCACAAGTATCATCATTCTCATTTAAACTCTTGACAAGCCATTCTTCATCAATTTCTTGTATAGCCTGCAAGTCTTCATCATCAGAATCAAAATCTACTCCAAGTAATTCATCGTAACACTTATGTTCTTCTTCACAAGTCGACTTCTTATTCAAAGTGTCCACTATTTCTGAATCCGGAGTGGTATGCACAAAGAAGTCATAATCATCATCGCTCTCATACACAACATAAGTCCTAACATCAATAACTTTAGTGTTTTTAGACTAAACTTCTTCCTTTTGAATAGGAGAATGATCATTATGATCATGATTTGAGCTATTAGTACTAAAATTATCGATATTCAAAGATTGCTCATCTTCGGAATTGTCATCGGAGTTTTCGTCAACCTCATAATCTTCAATATCCCAACGACGTTGGAGTTCCATTTGTATGACCCTATTAATTTCTTGAAAAGTCTCTTCTGATGCTCCAGCTTCTTCCGATTGATCGTGTCTTTTAGAGATTTTTCTGATGTTAATACGTTTCCCACCATTACTCACCATAGAATTTTCAGACCATATCTCTTCTTTTGGAATGAGTGAAGAAAGAACATGATAAAGAGGAGTAAGTCTTAATTCAGTATCATAAGTTTTGAGTTCCAAACTCTATGACTTATGCATATTACTAGAAAACAACTGATTAGAAGTATAATTATCCTCTAATCCTCGTGATTGTTCACTTACATACCCGCTGTAAGGTTGTTGGTATGTATGAGAATTATGTGTTTCTGAGATACCCGATTTTTGTGGTTTTATTTCGGGATTTTGAGTAGGTAGATTTTGAATGGTTTGCGAAGGGTTTTTCTAGATAGAGAAATAATAATTTGTTCAATTGAAATCCTAAGTATGACTGCGAGGTGCTGCATTCATTTTAGGGGAATTGCAAAAACAGGAAAATATTGCTAGGGGTGACGAAGTGTTTAGGTCTTAACAACCTTAAGCTTTGTGCCATGTATGATTAACCCTATTGGATTATTGGTATTTACAAGTTTGCAGTATTCTTCTAATACAACTTTAGTAATCAGATATGGGTTTTCTCCAGGAGAGACAATCGCTTTCTCGACTGTGCCTCTAGTATGGAAAAGGTTAGGTTTTGGTATCTCAAGTTCGTAACACATCTTTAGGATGATTGTGTTATAAGTTTTAATGTTCTCAGTAGAGATGACTCTTTCCATTTAATAAACTTTTGAAAAGGATCATCTTCCTCTTCAAACCGTCAAGTCATGATGGGGTTGGCACACCTGTCAAGTCCCCAAGACTTGATGGGACGTATGACAACTAGTTGTAAAGAGAGTTGTTAATCAAGCCTTACTTATATATGAAATCTATTGGTGTATAACATCACCTTTCCTCTATGCAGTCGTTTAGTGTCCATATCCATTGCTGGGTGATATTCTGGAGATGAGCAATCTTTAGATTCCACTGGCTTGTTGGCGCCAAATGGTGGGTCCCTTGGTGATGATTTTTCCGGAGACGCGTCGAGCCTGACTTTGTTTCTATGGATTTACGAACGTTTCGAGACCATGTCGTAGTCTGGGTCTACATGGTTGTTGCTGATGAAGTGGTAGCAGACACATATGACCATAAAATGGTAATGGTATCTCTGGATCCTTATGAATGATAAAGCTTGGTCGTTGGATCCCTGGTTGCTTCCTTCGAACGGGGATCTCATCATTGTGTCGAATGTTGACTGTGGATGTGCTGACGTTGGTCAATGTAGTCAATCTCGGATGTCGTCGCGTCGCGGCCGGGACCTTGACAACTTGACACCTTGATCTCGAGGAGATTATCGGTGAAATATCGGATAAATGTAAATGTTAGATTTATTTCAAATATAATACATAAACATAAATTTTAAGAAAGAAAAACAAATAATGAGTTAAACAACGAGCATATTACAACTCTAATTTCAAAGTTTAAGACCAAGTTTGACCAACTCTAATTAAACAACAAGCTATGTGCTGGAGGCAAAAAATAGATGGTCACTCAGGCAATAACACAAACATGTTATGTACTATTTTTCATTCACTACAGCTGCAGATTTTCATAACTTCTAAATTCTTTCTAGTTCTTGCAAAGATAAGTTTAAGATAAATCCATCATTCGGAAGCCATACATTCAATTCATTCATCAAAAAAAATAAGAATCAACCTAAACCAATTTTTCCTTTCAAAGCTATCATCCTACCTTCCTTGACTGGATTAGGTCTCAATTCGGGAAGAAGAAGAAGAACAATACAGACAAGATTCGAAGTTTCGTGCATTCGAATCAAAGACAGAGGAGGGGTTAGATCATTGGCTCGGGTTGGTGATGGAATTCATCTAGAATTTTGGTAACATAAGTTTTTTTTTTATAAATCAGATTTCGAGAGCCATGATGTCATTAGTAGCTTTGGGTCCAACTTTTTTGTCAAAAAAAAAATCAAAAAAAAAAATTCAAAAAAAAAAAAAATTCAAATTTTTTTTTTTTCAAAACAGAGCTTTTGGGTCCAATATCGGCCGAGATACGGGTGTCGCGGCCGATATTCGCGTTCAAATCGCGGGGAGCGAGATCTCGGATATCGTCAAGGAAAATGACTGATACCTTGAAAATCGCCGCAATCTCGGCCGTAACGGCCGAGATTAACTAAATTGACGCTGGTAGAAGATAGCGTTGGCGTTGGCTGCAGCAGATGACGTAGGCGTTGGCAGCAACAAATGGTGACGACTTGATAAAGATGAGTAATCTATCTCTTTATGCAACAAAAACGGAGGAGAGAGATGTCTCCTTAGTGTAGGATTCTCTGAATCTCAAATAGACGGAGAGGCTGGTTCTGGTGAGATAAATATAACTCTTCCTTTTCGTGATTTTAGTGGGGACCTTTCCAGAACTTCACTGGTGTTGATATTTTGTTGTTTATTATTTGTGATGGAGGTGTCAGACTCGTCAAAAATATATTTCTTACTTTCTTACACTAATAGAAAGAATAATGATAAGCAGGTTTGTTCCTAAGGGAGCGTTGAGTTAAATTTGTCAATAAATTTCTGAACATAAAACTAATGCAAATCTACGAAAATAAGTAAAATAATGCGATATGAGGATGAGAATGATTAAAGAGCCTTTCTCCACTAGTGACTATGATTAAAAGTGAAATATTCTTCAAAATACGTTTATTAAAAACCCTAGATAAGTTAGGAGTTCAACAAGTCCATTAGACTCCAAGGTCACTTCGTAGAATAAGATCATTACTCGTTTCTAGCCAATCAAGCCACTTTGAATAAGCTCGCTAGTATAATTTCATTGACCGGTATGCTCTATGATTCGGGTTGATCCTAACCACATGTTCGTAAGTTCGACATGTTAACTTAGGGTTATCTATCACACATCAAAATCCACAACATCCCATTGCAACGTTAATGTTTCGTTACTTGTGAGTAAATTACCACAACAATTACGGATTACAGCTCTAAAATCTAGCATCAGAATTGCAAGCAAGCATTTAACTGGCCACTCGAAAAACTCAAAAACAATCCATGGTCATAAATTCAGCAAAAGACAAACAATAAAGCAATATTGAAAAGAAAGATTAACTTGAATTATTTTATATCACATAGTTTTGAAATATCCCTAATCAAATAAATTAGCTACATATATTAAAGGAATTTCATAGTAAATTATAATAAATAAAACTAAAAACAAAGACTCAAAACCAATTAAGCAAACCCAGCAGCAGGTGGAGTGAATTATGTGATCTAGTGGTGTTGTGGTCCAATTGTCCGATGTGCTGGAGTAGTGAAGCTGGTATGATGTTGTAGCTTACTGCGTTGGTGTAGACAGGGACTGGTGAACTGCAGCTGTGTATGCGAATTGGAAGATGGAAAGGAACTGGTGGTGAAAGGGATTGGAGAGGATCAAAGCTCCTCTTTGTTGGAGATGGAGGCAGGCGTAAGGGGTCTGTTGAGATATAGGTTTCTTCTCCTTTTATAACTTTAATTCAACCTGCAATTTCAAATCCAACACAACCCACTTTCCTAATCTAGATCAAACAATTAATACACTAATCAATCACATCCATTAACCATGAAATCAACGGCAATAGCATTCTGACTCCTTGTTTTATTTCTTTGAAACTCTTTCCAAATCTGAATCCAATGTCCTTCCCTATCTCAACTTCTAATTCAAGTCCTAGCCGCTGCTTAGCAACCCTTATACACAACCACTGAATCATGAATCACAGCTACACAAGGGCAAGGAAAAACTGTTTCAAAGAACATCCGATTCCCTTCTTTATCTCAAACCCATGTCTTCTTACCCCGCTGAAATTCTTGTATCCACGTAATCTCTTCAATTTGTTGCTCAAATAATCGCAACAACAAATCAACTTCAGTCCCATTCTAGCTTGGTTTAAACTCTTCAAAACTCTGGTGGTTCAGACAATCAGTCGAGCAATCATGTGCATAACTGTTGGTGATAGAAGCATATGAAACTGGTGATTTCAATCACCGATTCTTTCCTTTCCTGCAATTCTAGCGTAAACCCATTCAACATATATTCACAATCATTCAATCATTCACTTTCTTTCAATAATTTTCATTTAAAATTCATGGCAGAGAACCCTATTCCTTCGAACAGCAGTGAATACCTTCTACATGTTTTGTTGCTTGTCTTTATTTCAAGATAATCCTCGAGCATATCCACAAACATCAACCTCTTCCCTGACTTATCTTCATGAATTCCCAACCACAACATCTTAATCTCACTGTTGCCAAACCACGAATCCATTTGTTCTTCATCTTTTCTCTTTGATGCTCTTTCATTCAGTTTCAACCTATTCTTCTCTGGATTCGTGGTTTCAAGTGAACCATCAGTGACCCACTCCTCTGTTGCTCTTTTATAATCTCAATTCAGGTGAAACCCATATCCTTTCCTTTCTCATAGCTCAACTCCGCCTGCATGAAGGACTTGGTTGCAACGACAGAGAAGCTGAAGGCTTGTCGTAAATTGAAACAAGAAATGAGTCTCTGTTTGCTGGCAACATTGGGTTCTAAAGAAACCTAGTTTTCTTCCTTGCTAGAACTTCACATGCCAAGCGGACATATTTGGATACATACTTCATTAATGAATTATGTTGATAGTCTTATTTGGATTCTAATTCACACGGCCTCCATAAAGCCTATAAGTTTTTTATCTTTCAAATTTTTCTTGTTCCCTGTATAAGCTTCGTGGCCCTTCTCATCCACAATTTGGCTTCAAGAGTAAAGAATCGTGGTTGCAGTGTGGTCTACATCCTTTGTCGCTTTTTCGAATCCAGAGTATCACAATTAGTTTGGTTTCTCGTCTTATGTTGCAATTCAAGTCATAGTTAGGGATGCACATATCCGACCCAACCCGCCAACCCGATCCACACTCGCCTATTTTGACCCAACCCGTACCCAACCCGCTGATAAAAGGGTCTGGTGCGGGTGATAACATCCATTACTCGCCTTCTGGCGGGTCGAGTGTGGGTGACACCTTCTCTCACCTTCCCAACCCGCCAGCTTTACATAAAGACATAATTAACCTTCTAATGTAACAAAATTTACAAATTCTCTCCCTTTTAAGTAAAACAAATCTCAAAAACCCTAATTCTTCTGTTCGTCTCTTCTTCATCTCTGAGGTAAGGGAAAGACAATAAATCTTTTGCAAAACCCTAATATTATTTTCAAGCGATTTCTTCTCAATTGTAAAATCGTAACTTTGATTCCTGTTTTTATTTGGCAGATCCCATCTCGAATCACAACATCGAAAGGTAAACTTCATTTTCTTGAAATGACCTAATGTTCGTTGCCTCTCATAGCTAGCAATTCATCTAGTACTGTATTTTTTATCATGGCATGAATTATCTATGTGATTGTGTATAGAACCATGTTGAGCTTTTCTATGCAGTAGACATGAATATGTTAGGTTTCTATTCAATTTTCTGTTTTTTCAATTCCATTCTCAAAATCTATGATGTTGAGTTGAGTTATTTTGAATTTAAAATTACTTAAGCTAATTATGTTCACTATCTCTTGCCGGTTGTCAAATATTCCATGGATAAAATGCAAATGTTATCTGTTCATGTGTAGTCTCAAATCTCTTTAGTGGTTTTTACTGTTGTTGTGCATCGTATGTTTTGGTGAAGAGAAATGAGTTGAATCTGGGCGGGTGACCCGCACCCGACCCACCGAAATGGCGGGTCAGACCCGACCCTACCCGTCCTACGGCGGGTTGGGTGCGGGTGAATACTCCAGTCACCCGCCAACTTGCGGGTCGGGTGCGGGTGGGGCCAAACCCGACCCACCCGGCCCGATGTGCAGCCCTAGTCATAGTATCTAAAATTTAGAAAACAAGCGTAATATATAAATAATACACGAAAATTAAATAAAAAAACATAAGAAAATGATATTCAAATAATGTATTTTAGGCACTTATCAGTTTCCCAGTACTAGATCAGGGGCTATACAAACTTCTCACTTATCTCTTTGGACGTGGGATCTGGAGGTGTTAGCATTAGCAATAACTTTGGAGGCGTTTCTGGTTTGCTCCATATGGTACTTGTGTTGCTCTAGAGGTGGTTGATGCATTCGAGTCGTGAGAGTAGAATTTCCTTCTGAGTGGTAGTCACATCTACTTGTGCTTCATCAAGGGTCTCTTCATCGGGTTTGAGAGACTTGGTGATGCTTGCCTATCCATGGCGGTTTCAGTAGCAATGTTTGAAATAGGAGAGTTGGTGTTTTTGGTGAAAGCATTTTGAGGAATGGAACACCAGAATTGAAATTGGTTGATGGATATGAATTGATGTTAATTTATTAACCAGACCTAAGATCTACCCTTTTTTTGAGATAATTGAAAATTTGAATAGTAATCCGAGAGGTTGATTTCCCTCTGTGGTCGCCAATTGTTTGTACCTAAAAATTGCTCTCAGAAAAAAAAAATATTGTTGAAGTACTTTTTAGGTTCGTGGATCAAAATCGTACAAATAAAATCCAAACAAGTAGGATGTCTGTATTTGTCCTGCTTCGGTTACAAAGAGAGGAAATGGGTTGATCTTAGGGAAGATAAGCAAAGTAAATTGAAGGAATTGTGTGTTGTGGTGGATAAATAGAGCTTGTGAAAATGATTTTCTATCTTTTTTCGGTTCTTTTTTGTATTTTAAATATGGCTAAGCAGCCTATTTATAATGATTTGCTACCACATACTTTCCTTGAAAAGTAGTGGAAGTTGTGGGGATATGGAGAGGTGGAAGTTGTGGGACTAACCGTCCACTTTGTCTCTAGAAGTATCTGGAAACTTCTAGACCATTACTTCATTATCTCTTCAAGCGCTCCAACTTACCACTTACTCTATAACTTCCTTGTCATAGGGTATTGCTACGCCCATGTTGTTATAACCGCCAGAACAAACCCCATGTTTACCCCCCATGTAATATGATTTGATATCTCTTAAGAGTGAATGAAGTCATGGCTTCAAAGCCGTGAGCCTCGTTGTTAAATAATGATGTTAGTGAGCTTTATGTCAATCTAGCATAGTAATGGGGCTAGCAACGAAGCATAATGCTAGCATGAACGGAAGAAGTAACGCGGAAGCAGCAAATAGGCGTGGTGCTGCAGCAGCACGGCTGGCGCTAGCGCTATTAGCGCCTCTGCAAGCACTTTGTGGCTTTGTTTGATTCTTCGTAGCTTTCTCAACTTTGTTGACTCCATTAGCTCATGTGTGGCTTTGTTGACGTGTTCATGCCAGGAGCGTGGCTAGGGCTTACTAAAGCTTGTACTTGTTGATGTCAGGGTTATTGCCTATATGCCATTATCATTGGCATTTACTAATGTCACGACCATAATTGTGGCCTATTTATGGATTCTCAGTCTTATGAAATTTTAATTGTTAGCATTTATGCTTAATTTTTGTGCAGTACATACAGAACATATTCAAGAGATTCAGCCGTGGAAGTTTGCAACTTGGGATAAAGTTTGATGCGACTCTGCAATTAGATGCTATGCATCTAATTAGCGTTTTATACAGATATGGCATATCCTTTATTCAAAATGTTCACAATTTTTTACAATCAACGTGTTTTGATTAATACAAATAGTTTACATGGATGCAAATTAAATTACGAGGGTTTAGCTAGGTAAAGCCCTGAAATTTTACGGCTGCATATAAAAGATCTACAGGATTACTATAGCCATAAGATGAATATGCATTCACAAATCTCTTGTTGAATGCTAGACAATAGCTCATATTCATAATTCTGATCTCGAACCAGAACATTTATATTTATTTTATATCTCTGCCGCTGAGCAAAGATAATATTATAATTTTCTCCTTTGCCAAAAATCCACCATCAACATCAGCAAAGAGGAAGCTTCCATTTTTGACCTAGAATCCAGAGAAGCGAAGGAGTCCGAACATAGCTGTGTCATTGCATTACACACGGGTTCGGGAATTTCCACGCGTTTTCTTTCCTTCAAAGCTTTAAACATTTGGGACCACGAATCCATGTGACGAGCACATCTCTCGCCAATCCCGGCAGAATCAAGGGTCTCCATTTGTTTCTCCTTTTTTTTTTTCTGTCTTGGTCTCAGGAACTTTAATAACCTAGGCTCTTCAGCAATGACATCTATAGATTCTCCGAGGACAGAGCTATCTTGAGGAATCATAGAGTTTTCACGTTTCTTGATAAACTCCTCGTTGATCACTTTCTCGGCCTCTTTCGCAGAAGAGGCACCATCTTTTACAACAATCTTCTCTTGTTGCGGGAGTATTGGCTCTGTTTTTTCAGTCCCCAGTGTTGGAACCTTAATGGAGTGACCAGTGATCCCCTTCATAAGACGACAATATTTCTTCTTCGCGGGCGGGGAATCAATTGGCTCGTTCGCGTCCGCCTTCGCATAAAAAGTGCGCCAGCGTTAGGTAAGAAACAGAGGAAAAGATAGGGAAAGAGAAGTGTTTTCCTTACCTTCCTAGTATCCGAAGGTGAAATCTTGCGAGAAGTTTGAGGTTTTACCTCATTAGCAGTAAGAACATCCTGCAATAGTCACAAGGAAGTTAGAAGTTGGCGAAGTAAAGTTACAAAGCGAAGGTAAAAAAAAATTACCTCGGCTGTATTTTCAGGCTAGTTAAAGACCCAAGGGACAAGAGAATAAAGATCACGTTGATCATACATAGGGCCCTGGCGAGGAGTACCATCGTCATTCAAACCCCAGAACCAAGAACCCTCAAGAATTAGCGGAACCTTCATCCAGACCTCATCATTAGAGTGGTGAAGGAGTTTGTTGCTTTCATTCCCCTTCGGATCTAGATCGGGAAGAAGAATTTTGAGATCGTGTTTTATGGATGCCCAGTTGAGGCGAACGCCCCATCTTCCCGGTGATTAAGAAGATTTTGAATGTAATTGGATAGGAAGGAAGTAACAGTAAAATCGGAAGGTTCGAATGGTTGGAAATCATCGGGAAGAGTGGAAAAGCCTTGCGAACGCGCCACGAACTCATTTAACAGGCGAATAAAATTCCCAGTTAACTAAAATGCGCCACGATTAGGGTTCAGGCGAGATAATACTTTGCAGAAAATGGGACTCATCGGATTGTACAGAGGAATGGGGAGACCAGCTTTCAGTAGTCCCAACGAGACTATAACCCTATTCACACTCCAATTTTTCTTTTCAATTCATCCCAAATCTAAATTGACACCCTTGCGAGACCCCTCGGAAACGAGGAGCTTGATGCCTAGTTGCTGGAAATCGGCAGTGAAATCAGGAATTTCCTTCTGAGTTATTTTCTTTGGTGATGAAGAGCTGAAAATCGAAAAATCAAAAATCAAAAAGGTCAAAACTAGATTTATAACAACAAAATCAAAGATAATTGAAAAGAGAAGATTTGACCGGAGATAATTAGCATCATGGCCTACCTTTAAGTCTGAAGAGGAGAGATACTTCGCTTGGGAGAATGATGATCAATGAGGCAGAGACTGAAACGCATAGAGAATGTCGGAGAATTAATGAAGGAATGAAGGTAGAGTTGCAGAGAATTATAGTGGAGAAGCTGAAGTGAAATAGGGAATAATAGTTAATGAGGGTAAAAGTTATTTAAGTGGGGTATTTATGCTCGAGATGACCGGCTAAAAAGGTGGAAAAGCGATAATTAAGGGGACGTGCTGGTTAAAAAGTGGGGAAATAAAGACGTGGTGGCGGTTACTCGAGACATGGAAACGTTAAGAAATCTTCATATTCTCTTCCCATCCTACCCCTGTTCGAATGACAAGAGAATAGGCAAAATGTGTGGACCAAAAAGCACCTCGCCACGTGTAAACATTGTAAGACACAAACACGAGAGAAATAAATTCGAGTCGAACACTGAAGTTATCCCTAGGCAACATAGGGATATCCGTCCATTCTACGAGATCTGAACACGTGGAAAGCACTAACGAAAGATCAACAGTCAAGTTTGAAATAGGCGGTAAAGAATTTAATACGAGAGCAGCACGGTAAGATCAACAGTATGCAATATGTCTGGACAGGTGGAAAAGTGTAATTCAACGAAACCCAGAATGACAGTGACCGCCTCAGCGAAGATAAACCTATCATCAAGTAAGCTATAGTGAAGACTCCCGCGAATATAGTCAGCGAGCAAAGTGAGATGTTTCCCACTTTGTAATTTGCATATAAATAGGGTCAAAAGCAATGTAAAAAGGGTTGAACATTCTCCATGAGAGAGCATTATCGAGAGTATCCTTGTACTAAACTGTGAGCTTGTAATCTTCATCTTCCCATAGTGAAATCACTCCTGTGGACGTAGGTTTTAACACCGAACCACGTAAGTTACTTGTGTCTTTACTTTAAGTTTATTTATGTGTGAATCTTTACCTTAAGCTGGACTGATAACATCGAGAGTAAATGTAAGATATCATCTGGGTGTGTTGTAGGATTTCCTGCAATTACAGGGAGGGACAGGAATTTCCAAAGCTCAATGAAATTCTTATTTTCAGGCTCCCTAGGTCGAACTACATCATAAGCTTCACGTAAAGTAACATCTCCATTTCTGCTATTCTCCCACAACAGTTGATCTCCTTATGCATTGCGACAGGGACCAACAGAATTATGTCATACAACTGATTATTCAAGAGATAATGTATAATATTCTCTGCAACTTACATTCATAATCTTCTACCCACTTTGAGGATATAAAGGTACAAGGAAAATGTGTTAACAAGTTCCTTGATCGTTTCCCACGCACCTGATTCTAGGGAACCCTTCGCTATGCGCTAGGTCAAACCAGCCTCAGTCCTACTTTGTCTATGAAGCACGGATACTTCAAAGTTTATGACGTATCCGTATGGGCGCCTTATAAGTATCGGATATTTGGGGATACATATCGGATACTCCATTTAAAGTATCCATTTGTTTTAATTACGAAAAGGGTAGGGGATACTTTGGGATACCCCTGGGATCGTCCAGGAGGGGATATTTCCGATAGTTTGACATATATTTTTATATACAAAAATCTATGTATTTAAAATTTTATATATACAAAATCTATATATTTATCGATATTTATACTTATCAATGATGAAAAATATACAAAATCTATATATTTACGGTTTTCCTTGGACCATGTATGTTTTGACTAGCCAGAACTAGAAGTGGTGCTTTTTGATAAAGACATATTTATGAGTGATGGGTGAGCCAGATGTTAGATAATTTTTGTTTTTTTCCAAAAAAGAATTATTCTAATTTCCAAATAATATTTATGAGATTTTTTATTTTATAAGATTTTTTGTACTAGAATAAATTATTATTATATAAAATATATTAAATAAATACACATATCTCATCATATCTCGTATCTCTAATTTTTGAAAAATTTACAAATCCCCGTATCAGTATCTTTGTATCTATATCCCCATATCAGTATCGGTGCTTCATAATACTTCGTGCTTAGTAATCGAGGAAGAAGTAGAACTGCCAGTAACTGCACCAAGTGGAATGTCATTCTCGTCTCTTAATATTGCCCTAAAACCAACACCATCATATCTCAAAGAGTCATCAGTATTAACTGCAATCTCACCAGGCTCTAGTTTCTACCATGTGATAGCTAACAGTTGGGGGTAGTGAGCTCAGTATTACACATCCATCTTGAAGTAAGGGTACGACTCTCATTGTTGTCAATCATGGATAACTTACAAGCTGCCAAGTTTAACAGGGGCGGAGCCAGACTTATAAAAAATGGATGTAAATGGGCTTAATCGGCTTGATATCGATAAAAGTATAGGATGCAAGTTTAACAGGGGCTTACCCATACCACAAGTTGAATATATGGTGCAAAATGGGCTTGATATCGATAAAAATAAGTGTCAAAATACCTTGAATTGGGTTTGGAAGTCAGCTAGGTTGGGTGATACTCTAAGTTGGCTCCGCCCATGCTACCAGCCTAATTCCGACGTCCTCCATAATTTTTATTAGAACTAGTCTTAATCGGCTAACAAAACCCTTCGCGTGAAGATCCGTATATTCCTTTCACCCTACACATGGTAAACAAAAGCATTAAAAGCAAGCTTATGGAATGGCGTTCGTGTGGTGGTTTATGATCCAAAAGCAAGCATTAAAAGCGAGCTTAGGAAATAGTGTTCACCCTTCGTGCTGAACCCATCTAGCTAACCCAAATGGTATCTTCATTGCAAGCAATATCCCAAATGTGCCTGAGATTAGAAACGACACTAATAATTCCAATACATTTTATTCTCAGACCACCCTCCTTAGCTGGATGACATTAGTAGTATCACAACTTCTCTTTCCTTCCTCCAGCCTCCTTTCTTGCTAATTGTTCCATTAGCATTCTCCGTGAACCCTTCCTATATGTTTAACTATTTCTTTCATAACCTCTCTTTCTTTTCTCCAATCATTGGTTTCTCTCTTCTCAGCAGTCAAATCATATTTTAGGCCAACTTTCATCAAAACAGTCTTTCTCATGTCTGCATTAAAATATATGGCACGTATAGTGAAGACCGAGGTTGTCGTGCAGTAAACCAAGGTGATTGTGGGCGCACACGAAGAATAAGCTAAATATATATAGAAGATATGTGTATTCTTTTAGTTTCTTAAATAAGTATACTCTAATATTATTTAGAAATATATTATCTCATCTTCTCAACTCTATAAATATAGTGTAAATGTAATTGTTAATCTATCCAAGTATCTCTGGATAAATAAATAATTTATCTTATGGGTTTTATTCATGGATGTAGGTTAAGATGAGCGAACCACTTTAATCTCTTTGTCTTCCTTTATAATTTTGGTATGTAGATTTATTTTTTCATTATATCGTTGATTAATCTTAATATTGTCTATCATCATCAATGATATCCATCTTAGTTTTAAGGGATTTTTAATAAAATGTGCATGCGTAAAAATGCAATTAATAAAACGTTCACGTTTTTTTAGACTTATACCCAAATTTTGACCTTTTCCATCCCGTTTTTTTTTTTTAAATGACTAACGGCTGTTATAGGACAAATGGCATTAACTAAGCCATTAAAGTCCCTGAATCGTCTAACTCTGACCTAATTAAACCGGCTCAATAGAATTGTCGAGTTCAAGAACAAATCAGAACTAATATCAAAAAATTTCAAATTTTTAATGTTCATCGTCAACACTTCAAATAAATCACTTCATCAATTGCTATTACATTGATAAAATAAAATAATAGGTCCCAATTACTAATCACCTCAAACAATCAATACATACAATTGACATTACTTCACCGTCACCATCAAAAAAATAAGTCTTACGTTAGTTGTGAACAAGCTTCTGCCACTGGCTCAGATTCACTATTTCCACATAAAACACACTTAAACTCCCGAATATTTTTACTTAATTCGGTCATCTGTAATCATATAAATATATCAATTATCAATAATTGATCTAGAAAAATTTCACATGAAAATTGATTCACCCCAATATCAAAATTCGATCAATGAAAGGTCTAATTATGGATCAATAACCAAAGTTATGATCGTTTGAATTTAACATCAATAATTGAAATGCAGATAAACCAAATTACAATTGAATAGAAAGATGGTACCTTTTCTTCACGCTTAGATTCACTAAGAGTGTTGTTTGGATTCGTAAAAAGAATAAGAAGTTCACAAGTTTATATTTTAACACAAATTTAATAGAAAATGAAGGAGAAAAAGTTGATCGTGAAAGAAAGAAGAAAATAGAAGAGGCGGCCTGGTTTCACGCAGAGATATTAGGGTTGGAATTTTGGATTAATGTGGACAAAACAATCTTGAGTAGTTGATTTACTTTAACAAGCCACGTGTTTACATATTCTAAAACTAATCTTAAGCCGTCGAATCATTTAACTCGTGGACGGTACTAGATCAGATAAACTCTTTATTTTAAGTAATGGGTAGAATCGTAATATTCCCATAAATATATCTTCTCATGCGATGAGAAATTGATAAAATCAACGAGATTTTGACCAAACATAACTGCATGTCACGGTAGAGGCATTAAATTATTGTTGAAAAAAACGGAGTCAGTTTACTAATTGGCTTCTCTACGTGGAAATTTTCTTAAAATTCCCTAGTTTTGTTCTACATATCAAAATTTAAGATGCTATTAGAGCAGAGATACTCTCGATCCAACGATATTGGGTTGACTAAGATATTGAAAAATCCAACGATTTTATCAAATTGTTCATCCTTATTCCTTCCAAAGTTGGGGGGCAAATATGGTGTATTCCTTCTATTTCACTAATTTCATATATTCAATCGTAATTAGATCTATTTCGATCATAATTTTATATACATCAAAATAAGATGTCGATGAAAGTTAAGTTCTCGCAGTTAAAACAAAAAAACAAACAAAAAAAACTTTGGAGAATTATCATCTACGGTAATCACGTCTCGTATCCAAATATATATTTGGTACCATCCTTATTAATCCGGTTAAGGAACTTTTGTATTACCATGGGTTTGTTTGATTTGGTCAATTCGTTGAAATATTTTCTATAAGTCAGTTGTCAAATTGATTTGATTCAAATATGTTATTTCTTTTAGTCAAACTTATTATGTTAGTTTTATATCTCATCATCCTTATTGATATATCATTTTATCAAGAACTAAATCTCTATATTTCTTTCTTGAATTTCATATCCTTATGATACGGATAATTCTCATTAATTATCTCACTTCCAAATCCGAAAATATCTCTTATTTTCGATAATCTTTAAAATATTTTATATATTATGATATTATTTAGGAATATACTATTTCATCTTCTCAACTCTATAAATATAGTGTACATGTATTTTTTTTAATCTATCCAAGTATCTCTGGATCAATAATATAATTCATCTTACAAGGTTTCGTCTGTGAATGTAGGTCGAGATGACCAAACCACATTAATCTCTTTGTCTTCCTTTATGATTTTAGTATGTATATTTATTTCTTCTTTATATCATTGATTAATCTTAATATTTTTTGTCATCGTCAATGATATTCATATTAGTTTTGATCTACATATCAAAAGTTAAGAATTATTATCTTTCTTCTTTTAGGCATAATGATTTTGAAGTTGACAGTAAATACAATAAGTAATGAATGATAAATTTATATATATTGACTCATTCACATTAGGTTACAATGAGAAAATTAATTAGGTTACGCTGAAAATAACTTTTCCTAAAACTTTTCCAACACCTATGTGTAACCAGTCTGATATATTTTTTTTGTTTTTTCGTACATATGATATATATTAAAACCAAGAAAAAAACAAACAAAAGGAAGTTTAGATCATGTTGGTTACCCCTAATAGAACTAAACTCTTCTAAAGAGTACCCTAACCATATTTTTGTAGATTTTATAATTTGTCATAAGTTCCCTAATAATGGGATCCTCTAAGATAATTATTTCAAGATAATTTGAGATACTCGGCGAATACATAGCAGAAAAATTAGAAGATAAATTAATAAATGTTTTACTAAAATCTAAGTTTAGAATAGGAAGAAGAAGCAGAAGAGCATGTTCTTCCCAAAAGTTTAGTGTTTCCGGTCCTTCTTCCATTCTTAGCCAAAAGATCTGATGCTCCCTTTCACATACACGCTCAAAGGCAACAGTCATCCCAACTTCGTTCACTAGATATTTTTGCATCCTCCCCACCAACTTAATTTGGAAGTAATTTGGATACCCTCCGTGGCAATCTTCTTCTCATCACAAACTCTTCTGGACTCATCTACCTCCTTCAGTCTCTTCTTCTCATTACATACCCATATGCACATATCAACCTCCCACGGTCTCTTCTTCTCATTACAAACCCTTATGTATTCATCAGCCTCTCTCAGACTCTTTACCTCCATCAGATGGTCTACAATACTCTCCTTCTCAACTTTTCTTGCAATGCTCCAGTATATTCAATGGTCGTAGAAATCAATTCAGAGGTGGAATTGACCGTTCATTTTGCACCAATGCATTAGCCATAGACGAATACAAGGGGGATTTTATTCTTGTTTTATCTAATTATTAAAACCAACATAAAATAAAGGATTTTTAGTAGATTTCAATTCCTATTTTTCCGGGAAAAAACAAAATTTCCTTAATTTTATTTTCATGCAGCTTTCTTATAGTTGTTTCCAGTTTTCAGTTTATATAAACCATACCGGAAGTATTTTTATTTACTTTAAATTGGTGTATGATATTTTTCCCTCTTTGTCTTTGTCACTACCAATTTCCTACCAAATTCCTCTTATCCCATACTCTCAATTTACATATACAAAATTTACGGCATGAATTCATTTTAATTTTTGCATACTATATTTATTTTATGATATAAAATTTTTTTTTACATAAAAATATTATTTAGTAGTAGATTCTATTAATATATAAGTATTACTAAAACAAAGTTCAAAAAATCATGAAAAACTCGTTCATATTGACATGTTTATATTATCTTAATATGTTTATAATATGCATTAATACTAAGTTAAAAATAAAAATGTTTATCATGTGTTAAAGGCACAATTTTTTATGATATAAATTTTATCCTTTGCATATAAGCATTCCCAAATAATATTTTTTAACATATTATTCCTTATATGATGTAATATATTTTGTTTGCGTATGTTGTTTTAGTGAGTTTAAATATTTCGGTATACGTTTTTTTTATAAATCATATTAAAAAAAACGCAAGCTTAAAATGTTATATATATTTAATGATTTTGAACATCAGAATCATCATTTCTAGTTTCGTTATCTGCTACGTACATTCTTGATTATGATCTTCAAGAACAAAACATACCCCATTCAAAATATTGTTCTGGATTCGCCACCAGTGTTAGTTTCAATTTGTTTTTACTTGCAGTGCATCTTCTCAACAAATTGAGGAGTTTCCTCCCAATCTATGGTCTCTTGGGCCTCATCTTGCTCCTCCTACATAAGTGTACCAAAATGCTTTACCTTCTATTTCTGAATAGAGGTAAATAGATCGCCATATTGGGCCACCTCCTCATAATAAGGAACCTATTTGACAGATGATAATTAGTTAAATACTTTTTGCACTAGATATTGATGAAATTCATATTTTGTTACTCATTCACTTTTGGTTCTCAAATTTATTGTTTATCCAGGACGATAAAATCTATGATAAAATTTTATGGTGAGAGTAGAATGCATCAAACCTTTAGTGTCAATTCACCGTAAATATAAGCAACTAACTTGTTGTTTTCATTGATAGCAGACAAGACAAGATCAAAATCATGGCATAGGAAATCTTCCAACATCTAATGAAAGATAAAACAAATGAAAACTATTACAGACAAATCATAAAAAAAGATGAAAAACAAAAAATGATTACCTTCATCGAGATGAATTCTTTCTCGAGATCAAGACAACTTGGTAGTGAGTTTCTTTGATTTCTTTCTCGAGATCAAGACAACTTGGTAGTGATTTTCTTAATTCTATTACAGCATCATCAACATCATGAATGGTCAAGTATTTTGAATGACTTTTCGAAAGAACGTGGATATTTGTTATGAAAAAAAACACAATATAAAATAACCTTTTAGTTACCCCTAGCATGAAATCTAGCTAAGAACCCATGCAACAATCCACAAAAACTTCAATAAAACATAAACAAGACAACCAAAGTACAAAGATTTAAGAAATACTAAAAAGAAAAAACTCAAATAAAAATACAATTTGATGAGAAGAAAATTATTGAGTGAAATATAGGGGGTTTATCATCTGGGAATAATAAACTCTTCTTTTGAGTGCATGAATAGTAGTAACTTCTACGTTCTAATTTTTATTGATTTTTTATTAGAAGAAAAATAGTGTGGTGTTCTAATTCACCGCCCGTCTGAGAAGAAAACCCGCGATGTTGTGTTATTTTTTTCCTTCATAAAGTTTAAGTTTATATATCCTCGAATTTCTATAATTTCATACTTCTTACAAATGGAACAATATTTAAGTCGGTCCCACCTGCCTTATAACTTTTTACTAATTTTTCTTCTCTTTTTTCTTAAATGTAAGTTATGTTTGTCGCACTTTAGGTGAATTTATATGTAGGAATTACCATTTGGTACTAGAAAATTTGGACTTCTATAATACGAGGTATATCCATTAAGACTTTAGTACCCGGAGGTCCATTTTTTTATTAAAGTTAAAATTTTGGACTCGATTTTTTATTCCAGGTCCAGCTACACGTGAAAGGAGAAATACATTTTTCTAAATTTCCCAAATATCCTAAATATAACTATAGATTAGATCTAAAAAACAATAATTCTATCATCTTCTCTTTGTCTCAATCGAAAGCTTTGGATATCAATGAAGAAATTTTTTAGGGTATTTATCGAATTGCAAAATGAATCTAAGCTTATTTCTTGTTTAGAAGACAGAATGACTCTTCTTAACTGAATTCTCTCTCTATTTGTTTGAATTTTGGGGAGAATGTATTGGTTTGATTTTATGAAATCAAAACCCTAATGAAGATTTAATTGATTGTAAGAAAAGGGGTAGCAATAGTGTACGTAGTAGTAGCCAGAGGAAATGTGGTATCTGGTAATACATGTGTTGTTTGTATAATAATCCTAGAGAAATTACCATATGAAGCTGAAACTAGGTTTTTTTTTTCACAAGATCGATATATATTTCATGTATCAAATATAGATGGGATTACTTTTATTTGCACGGCCCATGACACATTCCAGAGTAAGTATTTTTATATGTTATATTAATCATTTTTTTGTATACTTGATGTTAAATTGTGTAATCATGTATTTTGGATTCTGATGATTTTTTGAACTTATTAAGTAATTTAAGATTGTATAGTGATATATTTATTCATGATAACCTTCTTCAATACTAAAACTGAAGTAGTTTCTTCTTCAATACTAAAATAGCAAAGGTGAAAGGTCAATATGTAAGATGCAAAAAACTTCAAATATAGAACAATGCATAATACCTGTACTGATTAATAAGTGCAGAGAGTATGTACTTAAACCACAGTATGTGATGCATGCACTGAAAAAATCTTTGAATCGTAATTGTGATACTTCTGTATTGGAGCCTCATTGGCAAGTTTGCATAGCAGGTGGTTGTTCACAGGTACGCGTTCATGTTATTACTTCTTCTTAATGAATACTAATAGGATTTTTCTACACCTAGTTTCTTTGCCACCCATTGATATTAGTCAGGGTACTATTAGGAATCATTATGGTTCTACAATGATAAGAGGTCGCGAATTTTACATAGTTTGCGTAAAGACACATATAATGATGTTGAATATTTAGTTTGTGATTATGATAGCTTTAGACCCAAAAGGAGAAGCTTTAGATGCATGCATTTTTATGGGCATTTTGGAATAATCTAGACTTAATTTTACTATAACATATGGCGGTAATACATTATTTTTGTTGAGTGTCGTAATTATCCCGTTTCCAATGTACTATGTTTTTGTATTTAGATTGCAACCTATGTACAAAGGGTACTGTGTATTTTTTGTTGTCATGGATTTTCAAATTTTCTCATATTTTATGAAGTTGGAAATCAAATGGTTCTAATATGATTTATTAGTTTGCATATTGATTTCTGCACAAGTTTATTGTGGGTGAAGGTTGAGCATACAAAGAAGGATGGAATCATTAGTAAGTACGGGAAGTGGTTGACATCAGAACGTATATTGATATTGCCGCTTGAACCTTTTTTTCCCTGGGGAATTGTCTTGAAATATTATAATTTTTTATTAAGTTTGACCTATTATCTAAGGAATAAGAGTTTTTTATTGTTGGATTCTTGATTGGTTAGTGGCAAGCATTTCCTTGAATACATACGTATTCGATAGTCGATAGAAAATTATCTTGCTGACACTAGGATTTAAAAATTCTCCTTTACTCGTAATCCTAGTTCTTGACTTTCTATTACTTTGTAAGGAACAAATTAATTATACATAGTATTTAGACTTTTGTACCTAACTAATTTAAATTCATAATATTTATATCTTTGATTATCAATAATAAAAAAATCACACAATATATATGTTGCATTATAGGAAAATGACAATATATATTTGTTGCACCGTTGAAAAATACAGTATATGAACGTTATACTCTGGAAAAATCACAGTGTATAAACGCTACACTCCCAGTTTATAAATGTTGTAATGTTGTTTTGAGTGCATATTTTCATCATTTTTTGTTCCAGTTTATGAGGTGTACAACATTATATGTACATCATAGTATTATCATGTAACCTCCATGCTCTCGTTATGTTTTTTGTAGTGTTTCTACTTTCTCAACAATTAGGATTGGAATGGACAAGATTTCTAAAAGATCCAAAAGTTACGCATTTATTGAGTATACTATGTAGGTGCGGCACTCGAGGAAATGAATAGCAAGGTAGTCATTTTATGACTACCGTGTTCCATTGTATTAATGGAACTGTCTGTTCCAGTATCCATGCAAAATATACTAAATCTACTTTCCATATTGTTGTTTGCAAATCATTAATGGTTGGATGATAGTTGTCTCATTTCCAACTTTAATATCGAGAATATATGAACTTGTTAAAGTCGTAGGTAAGAGTTGAAGGTAATTTAATTTTTTTTCATAAAGTTAAAACCTCTGTACTTGGGTTTAATATCCTATAACCTTATTTTCAGCTTTCATGTCGAAAAAAAGATGATCTCCATCAGTAAATGACAAAATATGAGGGTGTTAAGTCATACGCAAGAGTTGAAAGTAATTGAACCAATCGCACAGTGTTAAAACGTCTACAATTGGATTAGATTTCCTTCAACATCTCATCTTTTCACATAAACGAGAAGATGATTTTATCCGTAAACGAGAAAATAAGAAATATTTAAGTCTAAAATGAGGGCTCAAGGAATCAAAAAAAAATCCCACACTATTATAATGTATGTTGTTTGGTTCAATCTCCTCAAACGTCCCATTACACCTTGGAGTAAAATGATTTGAAGGACGTTAATCAGATCTGCGGGAAAATATATTCATTTCGGTTTTGGTTATTTATTGGTGTTTCAGTTCAAATCAATATCCATTGATTCATTTCATTTATTGTTTTAATTCTGGTCATTATTTTATTGGAATACGATACCAAATAGATTAATTTTTTAGAAATCTCTTCTCTCCATCGATACCAGTTACGGTCTTGTCCACCTCATCTGCAAGATCAATGCCTTAGTTAGAATCATGGATCTTTCTACACATTAAAAAAAGGAACAACTATAAGACTTGACTTATTCCATTTCCACCTATTGTTCATGCAAGTCTATATTTATTAAAAATATGACATACGAAGTTACGTTTGTTATAAAGGATTTAGTATGTGACGTTTTCACTATACATGTGATCAAAGTATCAAAGGTATGATACACATAGTTGCTTCGACCAATTAAAGTAATAGAGTTGCGATGAATAGTTTATATATAGACTTCATTGATTATGAGATTGCACTAACTGGTAACTTGTAATTATTTAGTGTGTTGAACTTCCAGGTGAATCCAAACCTTATTAAATATGTTTAAAAGCAATTTCAGATACATAATATAAGAAAGCAGACTTATGAAACTTTGTTTTAGAATCAAAATGGGTTCAGAACAGATCCAAGGAATGATCCCTGGTGAATGACCGATTCCAAGATCGATCCCATGACCGATCCTGAGTAAATATGACTTATGTTTTACTTTTTCGATTAGTTTGTTAATCTTTACGTTTTTGTGCAGATATTGAGAAGTGAATAAGTTATTAGATTGGAAATTTCATTAGAATAAGTGACATAATGATTTGAACATGTGATAAAATCTAATTTCTTAATGTTCAAGAATACACCTTTGATACTCAAGGCAATATATCGATTTTTTAATATCATACTAGGTACATAATTATACGTTTTCCATTTCTAGAGGTTTGAATATATCTCTAGTAAACTATATTAGTAAAGTATATGTTATGTGCTAGCTAATTTTAGTTGTCATACTAAGAGCAAAATTGATTATGAGTTGGATATTACTTTGTATTTACAAATTTCAAAAATTTATTAGTAATGCATATCTTGAGAATTTTCGAAATTGGTAAATAAAGTATTTCCAATCAATGAATTGGTTATAACACTATAAATAGGGAGTCTTGTATTCTTACAAACTCATCCCAAAATACACCTTCTGTGAGTGTGGAAAAGCCAACTTATTAAAGACATAAGAGTAATCTAACTAGATAAGACATCTAACTTTGCCTTTTGTGAAGGTATTTTCTTTGGGGAAGCCTCTAGTTTTACCGTTGGTGGAAGGATAGATTGTTATTTAGTTTTCGGTTGATTACTTGTATTTGAACTAACGGTGTAGTCATCTTCAATATATCAAACTTGTTTATTCCAAGGTTCTACTCTTATGTTATAAGGGTAATCAAGTTTATTTGAAGAATTTACTAGTACGGATCTAAGTGTTTCTGGATCTGTAGGGTGGAACAGTCGATCAGTCAATGTTAATGGACTATGTTTTATGTGGTTGATCAATAATCTAATCAGGTTGTTTTGCAGTAGTTACTTTGAAGATCATAATTGGAGATTGAAGACTTGAAGACTTTTCTTTTTGACTGTGTGACTTTATGCAAACTTGATTATCTGGGATTATACAAGTAGTTTAACCGTAAACATCAGACTTGTAGAAGATCGAACAATTTGTACAGTTGCATTAAGTTGCTTGGATAAAACTTGTTTATCAAGATTGATTATTTCGATAATCAATGTCTTGGTTTGATCTTTTGACCAAAGGGAGTTTTATTGATAAATAAAAGATCCTTTGAATCTACTTTATCTCTGATCTAAATATTAATTATGGGAGATTGATAAGTGAGTTGGTTACAGAAACAGGTTAGTCCTTAACTTGTTCGGGTTACAATCCAAATGATTCAGGTGGAGAAGTATTCACAATGGCAAAGCGACTCTAGATACTGGATTCTATATCGGGATTTAAATGCATTTGCAAGATTAGTTTTAGGCACATGGATACAAAGGGAACTGGGTAACTTATGGTAGTTTACTTGGTCTTAACTATACAAAGTTGGTACCCTTGTGATTTCACTCATATTTATGTATTTAATGCAAGGGGATTTTCCGGATGCAGATGAATTATTCCAAACTAGATCAAGAGGAGGGCAGAAGAGGGCTTTCCCAATAGTAGGAACTTTACTAAAAAAGAGAGTTGTTTTACCCAATCAGACTGACTCATTCTTGAATTATTGTCCCAAATCCCTTACACGGTTATTATCTAAAGTGGATGACTATTAGTCAGTCATAAGTTGTTTAAGAACTGGTAAAATGTTGTCTCTTGAATAATTGTAGCTTATTTTTGCTCTTCATTTTTTTATGTCTAGACTACTATTTTTTTATATACAACTCAAAAAACCTTCTTACTATTAAAAAACTAAGGTTATATATTACCATTTGTAGTTGAAAAAAGAATCATTGTTCTATTTGTGAAAGCAGGTTATCTGGAGACACTAAAGGTTGATTTGTCCTATCTTATGTTATTGGGCAAGAAACGAAAGATAAGCTCGAGAAGAAAACAAAATAGGGTAAATACGCTATAGCTGAATCTTCAATCTCTCTTCATATATTTTTTCTTACTAGACTCTCTAAAAAATGATTTTTGTTGCTCTATCCTTAATCTTACAAAAACTCTTTTGATTTTCGTCTTCAATAGCTTTGTTGTCTAATTACTTGATCGAAGAAATTATTGTTTTTTGCGGTTACTACTAATCTTATGTTTCATTTTGTTTTAACTAGTTTATTTTAATAGTTACAGGATTAATGTTGATTCATATATGATCCTTTTTATGTCGTGTTGATATGGTTAATATGGTTGTGGCTCAATGTGTTCATTCAAGGAACCATTGTTGTTTATGTTTAGATTACTTTCGGTTCGGCACATACAAAAGTGCTTGGTCGCAGAGTATAACAAAATGGTATGAGTAACTATCAAATTTCATCATCATTATTTATTTATATTTTAAATATACTTTTTATTTGCACAGGCTGATATTGATCTTGAAAAAATCTATGTTGGAGACTGAATCTACCTCTCACTAAAGAACTATATTATGTGAAGATACCTTTATATTGTGGTGACCTCAAAGGAGGACATGGAAGCTTCGTAAAATGGTGGAATTCCTTATGAAAGGTGAAAAATGATGAAAGTAGACAAACTTGGTTAGAGGGCATAACAAAAAGTACGGGGAACTATGAGTGTTCCCCAAATTTTTTTCTAAAAGTTAGGCTTCTCCGCCCCTACTATCGGAGCTCTAATTTAGTGTCGGACCCTCGATTTGCCGTTATTTCTGATAAAGTCCATGCATCTGGATATAAGCGAACAACCTTTCGGTGTTTCTCTTCCTATCTTGAAAACCTAAGGGTAAGTGTGAATCTAATTCAAATATTTTTCTCATATTAGTGGCGTGCATCTAACAAAAGCCTAGATCAAATGTTAGAAGATAAAATGTTACAAGTTAAAATGTTAGAAGATAGAAACCCTAGATCTCAATCAGAGTTCAGTTATGGAAACCTAAATTTCATATTTTAATTCTATTTAGGTATTGTTTCTTTAGACACAAAAGCTTCTGTTGATGATAATCAATTTAAAGATGGTGAAAATCAGGTAAGTTTTGAGTTTAATTTAATGATTTCTTATAATTTTTCATAAATTTAGTTCACATTGTGTTTTTATGATTTAGGGAGTGCAATTTTCATTTTATCGTGGGTTTTGGGAAGTGAGGAGTATAACATTAATCTTTTTCTTTGTCTCTCTATGTAGCATGTGGTTCTAATTCACCAAGTTTCGTTTAATTTTACTATTTTGAGGTTATCTTACCTTTCTTATATACTATTTTGTTTCTTTGTTGCTCAAAGATTATTGAATATTTTCCAGTTTAAGAGGCCTTCATGATCTCTGGATTCCTTCAGAATTCCTATTATTGTGGGTGGAAGAAATATAATGACAGGAACTTGGTTGTAGTATAGGTATTCATGTCTCATGGTTGATTCGTTGATACTAGTCTGAATTGTGGGTATGACCTATTATTGTGGTTGCAACACCTGGAAGTTTTATCGGCCATTTTCAATAGGGGAACACCTGCCTCTCTATAATCTCATTCATTGTTTTGAATGATGTTGACAGAATGTTGGACATGGGAATTGATTCTCAGATAAATGAGGTATAATTTAATACTTGAAATCCCTACTTTTGTTGTTAGTAGTTTCTTGATTATCATGCGCCTAGCAACTTCAGTGTTGAAGCGTGCGTGTAATTGTGTGTAAGTATTGTACAAACTATTTATTGGTTACTTTGGTTACTTTTTAGATTTCAGTTTCTTATCTAAAAATATGCTCTAGGTTAAAAAACAGTCCTTAGGAATCTCATGAACTCCAAATGTACTAATCTCTTTGTTTTCTGTTACTCGAATTGATTGTTAAATTTGAAAATTTTCGGTTTACCAAAACCGGCCGATTTAAAACCGAAACCGAGTCGGTTCAAAACCGAACTGAACCGAATTGCTTAATGGTAATCATCGGTTTTCAAAACTGAAAAACCGAGACTATCGGTTTCGGTTATGGCTGGGTCAAAAACCGAACCGAGCCGTACCATGTGCACCCCTAATTACAACAAGTTTATATTTTTACAAGCTAAGCGCGTTGGTGGTGATGTCGATGTTGATGATAAATCCACATTGTCCCTGCTATGTCATATCTAACATTGTTCATCAACTCAATATTCGCCGCACTTACATTAATGTCAATTGTTGTGCTTTCTTGACTAGTACTTGTGCCTTCTTTATCTGCCACTATGAGATCTTCCGCCATAAATTGACTAAATAATTCATCATTCCTTGAATTCAAACGAATGAAGTTGTGTAAAGTACAACATGCTACCGGAATGAGTCGTTGCCTTCGAAGTGGATATTTTGGCATGCATTTCAAAATCGGAAACCGACTCTTCAACACTCCAAAACAACTTTCAATAACATTACGTAAAGAGGAGTGCCTATGATTGAATAATTCCATAGGACCCTTTGTTTGTCGACTTGTTCCCCTAAAATCACGCAAATGATATCGCTCTCCACGGTAAGGTGTGAGAAAGTCAGGCATGTTTGTGTAAGCGGAGTCAACAACATAATACCTTCCTACATTCACATTAGCAGTTGATAACTTCATCAATTCAACAAACATATTTGAAGTATTAAATATAAGTTAACATGAACTATAGTAATATGTATTCAATACCTTCTTTAGGTATTGGAAATTTGTTTTCTTCATTCGATATGGCATCCATGATTATTCTTGCATCATTGGCAATTCCTTCTCATCCCGTATATACAAATGTGAATAACATATCGAACGAGCAAGCACACTTAATGTTCTGCGTGATTTGAACTTTTTTGCTTCGAAATGGAATTTTTTTAGAAGCAGGTGACCAAGCGCTGATATGGGTTCCATCAATAGCACCAACACAATCCTGTAAAACACCTCATGATATTTGAGTCCTACAGTTTTCGTTTAACAGAAAAATAAATCTTAATAGTGTATATAAGAAAAATTAACAAGTAATATGGGAATGAGAGTCATACCACCAATCATGAATAAAATTTAGGATTTATTGTAATCTCTGGAGGTATCTCATCCATATTGGGAGGTTTAATTATGAGGCATCCAAGGCGACACAATGCTTTTAAAACCTTCTTAAAGTGTGTGTATACGGTCTCATTCGAATGTTGAAACATCTCTGCAATCACTCTATAGCGCATTGATTGACTAACAGTGGCCAAAAACATTTTGATGGCCTCCTCGACACTTACTGATCTATCATCTTGTAAGAAGTCATTGGTCCTCAAAGTTGATCACATCATCCTAAATGTAGAAGGATCCATTTTTATCAAGTTGTACATTCTTCTTGGATGTCCATTCAGCAACTCTAAAATAAACTCTCGCCTACTAAGCATTGATTTCATCATTGGTATCTTAATATAACGTTTATGCAACTCCATAACCATAATAATTTCCATAAATGAGTCTTCTGAGTCTGAGGATGAGTCACTTGTTGTACTTGCATCTCTGGATTTCATCGTAATATTGCACTCCTTAATAAGAATTGTTGGTACCTGAGAAGTAATTTTTAAATATGGGATCAGGGATAACTTCATGCCTAACACAAAATATTTTAATTAAACCATAACAAATTATTTTCTTCTTGATAAGCAATTACAAAACTATGGAACTGAATCTAAGTCTAGACTTAGAACAGGTACTCAAAGAAGGAACACAAAGACAGAACAGGGCACGAGCACTAACAAGGATCAGGAGAAATAAGCACAGGTAAGGGGAAAGGTGAAAAAGGGGCAAACTAGGAAGAAAGAACAGAAAAAATGACAGGAAAGCTATGCAAATTACAAGTCGCAGCAAGGAGTAAGCAAGGCTAAATGAGAAAAAGTAATGTATATTCAAAGGTGAAGCTAGCTCGTAACTGCCAAGCTGACTCCCAAATCTATTATGTTTGTTTGTAAGTTCACATTCAGGTACTTCAATCACCCATCTAAACTAAGTGCAATTCATGGACACGGTTCACCTATAACAAGCATCAAGTCTGCTCTGATATATGATGATCCAATCTCGGACAAGATCAATGCTCAAAAAATGAAGACTTGGTAATCCACCATTATAAAGTTTATAGGAGTGGAATAAAAATGAAAACAAAATATTGATCTTTTCGTGAAGTACTAAACCTTAACCCGTAGATATCAGGACGATAGTATTTCTGGAGCCAATTAGAGGTTAGAATTAGCAGTGTTTGTAAAATCTAAAAAACACATTTATGTAGTTGTAAATTAGATAAAACAAAAACCTGATGTTAATTTTGGGTAATTATGATGCACCTTGGTCAAGTATCTTTTCTACAGCCACATAGTACGTTATGCAGTGGATACATAGGCTATGGAGTGGGTACACAGGTCACCATCGTACGTTAATCAGGAGCTGCAGGACAGTTTTGTCTGGTCATCAAAGGTGAGAAAGATCAAAAGTTTGGCCAGAATCTGTTAATAGCCTCAACAACCAACTAGATGGTTGTGAGTCTGTGACTTAAATATTAGGTGAAAACCCATGAATGAACAGACACGTAACATCGTTCAGTTTCAACTAAGTGCATTAACAATTTCACAACTACTAACGGAAAGAAAGACCCAAATGGTTCCGGACTTAAAATCAACACATGAATGTTTCTACACGATTCATTCGAACGTTTTAAGACCTCTTTTAGTATTTCAGTTTTGATGCACATAATGTAAGAAACACCACTTTTAATAAGCTTGATACACACCTATATCGACATTTAGTTTCTGTGGTGCAATATGTTCAATACTTTTGTAGTGAATGTCCCAACGTTTGGTCCTTATAGTTATAGTATTAAAGGTAAAACATTACTTAACACCTATATTAACAGGACTG
Organism: Papaver californicum; assembly: GCA_023531435.1. Classification (NCBI taxonomy): domain Eukaryota; kingdom Viridiplantae; phylum Streptophyta; class Magnoliopsida; order Ranunculales; family Papaveraceae; genus Papaver; species Papaver californicum. The sequence goes on along the minus strand of JAJJMC010010016.1, from coordinate 3,240,655 downwards.
GTTGTCCAATAGCTTAGATAATAAACATTATAAAAAGAAAACATATATTTTTTTAAAGTCTCTTGCTTCAATATCTAACCTGGTCATCACTGTGAATGAGAAAAGTTCCCTTTGTCTCAGTGGCACTGGTGTCAACACCTCCAACAAACACAACAATCTACAGAAAAAACAATTAAGAAACGGGTTAAGTCGAGTGAGTAGCAAGATATGAACCAACAACCGCAATTATAAAGGTCCATTTATATCGAGAAATAAAAAAATAAAACATGATTAAATAAAATGATGCAAGTACATATACCTAGCTATGTCACTTGTATCCTACCTGAAAGTCAAGAAAAACAATTGCAAATACAATAACAAAACAACTTTTACTAGTAGTAACATAAAACTATTACTGTTTACTATCAAAATAAGCATATCCCATAAAACCAAGCTCACATTAACATAAATATTGATGTGCCACAATGTAACTTCAAGTTCTAAATCAAAACAGTTAACCAAGTTCATATTAACAACATTCAACAAAATACACATTCTAAACACAACTGATTACAAACTCTTAAGCCACATAATTCTCATTGATTCTTTCATTTTCTTAAAGATCCTCTGATAGACACATTTTTATGTCTGTTTTGATCTCAATTATATGTATTGTTGGTACTCGATTTTGTACTTATTGTGGTTTTTATGACTTTGTATGTTTTCTTTTTGAGAAATAAACTCTTATGGAAAAATTGGCTCGAAAAGTGATGTTTGGAACCCCCCAGGGGAAAATTACTAAAAGCACCCTCATTTTGGATAAGGGCACCATCCTAAAAATTGATAAAGGTGTACTTTGGATAGGGGCACCCCTTTATTTTCAAAATTCAAATACAAATGAAATTTTGGCGGGAACAACTCTTTCTCTATATGAGAAACTTCTGAACATGATTTAATGAGAAATTTTAAGTTTTAAGACAAGAGATTTTCTTGCCTTAATAGCACGTTGTACATGGAACAAAATCACGCAAAATCATATCAAAACTCGGTCATGTTTATCTCATGGAGAAAATACACGGAGGAAAGATTTATTCTCAGCTTATATGAATCTATGTAGCAAAATGAGATAATATCTTCTTTGGATTTGGCATAAAAAGATATTTTCTCTTGCTGTGGGAAGGAAACAACACATAATCGAATCAGACCGAGAATTAAAGAAAAAATATTCTCGTGAAATATTCATTGAATTTTGGGAAGATTCGAGAAGATTTGAAGGTTGAAGGGTGTTATGATATAAATAGAGGGTCGAACATAAGAGTTTGGGGGGGTCTGGAGAGGCCAGAAACGAAGAATCAAAAATCCAGAAAAAATCTACTCATGATCATGATGAAGAAGATGAAGATTTTGTTGCGAAAGGGTTGAAGTTTCCATGGCAAAAAGTTGAAGATTCCGTTGCTAAAGCTTTTAACTTTGCAACGTTTATCTTCATTTGCAACATTTAGTTTCCGTGAAACACATTCCTTCTGTAACAGTGAGTCTGTAACGTTTATAAATGTTGCAAACTCGTTTTTTTAGTTATTTTCACTCTTTTTCACCATTTGTAAACACCTTTTAGAGCAATGAATAAGTATTTTGCGAGTGTTTTCAACATGAGGAGCTAAACCGCATCACTGGGCAACGGAGGAAGCTATTTTCTCCAAAAATTATGTGGTAATATTTATTCAATTAATTTGTTCAATTCTTTTATGATTATTTGCCTTGGTTTAAAATTGATTTATTGATTTTTATTAAAAATTTGTGATTTCGTTAGATGGTAGATGCTTGGCTTAGGTTTTAGATGTTCCATGCTTTTGTTATACAATTGTTGTTTTAAAAATCTACTTGTTGCAAAATTTTAGAATCAAATTAAATGTAAGAATTGCATAATTATCATTGAATTAAATCACTTTAAAATTTGGAAAATAGTGGAATATGAGTCCCAGTCCCTTGTAATTTTGTCAATATCTTTTATTTGTTATTTTTAGTCTTAGGAAGTAGGTTTAAAAAAAATTCTTCACAAGTCTTGAACGAACCTTTATTTACCACTATTTACAAAACTATCATCCTCCGATAGTCAGGGTTTGTGAACTTGTCAATGGATTTGAGATACACATCATCGTCCACTCCTTCTATGTTGTCCAATTTCTCGACACAATCTTCAATAGATGATATCTGAGTATGTACAGGAGATGTTACTTCCTTATCCTTCTTACGTTCAGCCTTAATTTTTGTAACTTCAACTTTGGCTTTAAGATTTTAAGTCCATGCTACAAGTGCATCATAAAATCTTGATGATTTAGTCGCCTTTCGCTGTGGAAGATCAACAGGAAGTTCCAAAGCACATCGTTGTACATTTGATTGTGTGTGTGATGCAGGGTGACTCGTGTCTCCATAGCTAGCGGGTTCTACATGTACCCCTTTGCCAAGAAATTTTGTTTCCAAGTCTTTTTCGGTGTCCGAGTCAGGAGGAGACCGGGTTGATGGATTAGACATACTCCCGGATGTTATAGTCCTATTAAATATCTCCCCAAGCATATAGTGCTAGGATATTTCTGCATTAGGGAATTTTACACATATAATATATTCTTAACCCATTATGTACAAAGTAAAGATGAATAAATAAATACAAACATTTATGCAGACTACCTTCAAGTAACTCTCCCAAGCATCATCACTTGCGGTGACCGTGTTTGCTGCTGGATCCCAACCCATACCGGTATCACTCAACAACCTTGCATATTCCCTATGCAGTATACGCAGTCGATTGAACTTCGCTTTCAACTTTGGAACAATATATCTCTTACCAAACCTAGTAAAGATAGCATTGTCTATTTCTACCCTTTTTTTTTCTCCAATGTAGTGGTTTGTAACCTATTTTTGGCTTTTTCATGAACCAATCCAATAAAGTAATCCACAATAAACTGTGGCCATGTGCGAACATCATCTATATTATCACCACTTGATGCAGAAGTCATCTTTTATTCTGCACAATATACTATCTAAAACTTAAGCATATAAAGATAACCCCAAATAAGAAAAACCTAAATAACATGACAAAACAGAAGAAGACAACAACAAAAACAAAAAAAAACACTAGAAACTAACACAACCGCAGAGTTCATGTTGGAATAGTAATTAAATTATAAGCATATTCTTGACCTAAGAAACATAAATTGACCTAAACCAAATATTCAATATGCAAACAAATAAATCAAATTTCAGAAAAACTTGACATTTTAATAGATCTGAAGGTTCTAGATTAAAGCTCAGAGTCTTGGATGCAGGGAATTTTATATGGTAAGTAATAGCTTTGTTATTCTTAAAATATATATAAATATTCAGAGCCTTAGATGCATGGCATCATGATTTATACACACAAAGAAAATGTGTTAAATTAGTTCTACAAGTGAATCAATCACTTACTGCAACAGCCATGCATGTACTCCTCTAAGAACACCAGCAAATAATACCGTTGTATTCCTCACAAACAACACTTAATGACACACACATTAACAACCAATTTGAATACCATAAATAGAGCAACAACATAAGGGAGAAGTGATGAGTAAGTCTGGTGCAAGTGAAATAGCAGGTCCGGAAATGGTAGATATGACCAATGGAGTAGTATAATAAATAAGAGTTAATATAGTTGATGAAGTTGAAATCAAGTACCATAAGCACAAAGAACCAATATGTAGAGTTTGATGAGGGAAGAAAACACTCACTGCAAGGAGGCACACATCAGGGAACAACAACTAGCACCAAAATACTCTTGTCAAAAGAAGTATCAGCAGAAAGAGAACATCAAACCTAGCACCAACACTTCTTCTTTGAAATACAATGGATGAACAACAAAAAAAATAGTATACATAGAACATACTAGCGCATACCATAGCATGTACTTGATGTCTCCTCGACACACACATATGACAGCAACCAACATATTGTTACAACTTATCACCAAAAGTATATCAGAAAATCAGCACCAACAGTGAACAAGGAGGCAAATGGAGAGCCATACAGGCACAAACCTAAAATAGACACTTGAAATAGATTCAAGAACTGAATCCTCTTATTTACAACACAGAAAAGAAACCAACAAGACTAGATTTTCCTTCCACTTATTTATACACACACTATGATAACATATTAGACCGTATGTCTACATTGTGGTAAAACAGAGTTCCGTGTTTATTGAATGTTCTTAGATAAGAACAATGAGTTACAATCAAAACTATATATACAAACTATGACTGAACTCAAGACTGGATCACACGTGCCCTTGGCACGGACACACTAGCAACAACTCACCACTCTCTATTAAACGGGAATGATGCATAATACTTCTCAAATGTAAATGAGTGGTGGTCAGCACATTCAAAAGAAGATTATTTGCTAACAGCCATGTTTGAAGCCTAAAAAGATTATGTGCTAACAGCCATACATTAATCGAAGCTATTCATACTAACAAGAAACTTGAAAACTCAACTACACAAAGTAAGATGATCTACTAAACATACAAAATTGAACAAAAATCATGATATTAAACAAGATGTGAACTCACAGAACTAAACATGGAACAATTTCACCATAAGTTACCATATACATGATTCTAAACATACAAAACTTAACTAAATCATACAAAACAAAACTAAAATCACAGAATTGACAAAAAAAAAAACATGTAAATTGAAACTACAAAAGGATTACAAACCCCAAAATCACTGAGTTGTTGAACAAAGTGGTTGATTTCCAAAAACCCACCGATGATACTTGAAAAAAAATATAGGTTAAAATTAACCAAAATTTGAAGAAAAAAAACAATAACAGAACAAATTTCTAGTAATATAACCAAAACCCATCACAGAATTGATTCAACTCTGAGAAGAGTTTCGACATTTCTTTTTTTATAATCACAAATTTGATTCGACATTTTATTAAAACGAAAAATGGACAAAATCAACAGGAAATTTAGAGGGAAAATGATTTGAAGTCCCATAGTAGCTTTAATGTCCAAAATTAAAAATGAAATAAGAAACCCTGACTTCCTTACAACCTTCTTTAACAAAGCTAAAATAACTACACACTAAAAAATGAAAAACAAAAAAAACTCAGAGAAATAAAGAGACAGAATACTTCGAAAAAAAAAATAATAAAGAGACAGAGAAGAGTTAAGAGCTTAAACCTGGGTAAGATGTGTTTTCCTCTCGTTTTGTCAAACCTATGAGTAACAAGAATAAATAGATAGAGGGGAAATGATTTCTTAAATTAGTAGTAGTCAAATAAGGGTTAACATAAAATGAGACAGACAAGTGTTAGCAGTAGTCATTTATTGTTGTTCTCATGCAGTAGCAACCATGATAGATCTGTGAGAACTGATTGTGAATCATACAACTGAACCGAAATACTACACTTACCTAATCATACAGTTTGAATTAAGTTTCATAATCAATCAACACAAAAAAAAGAAACCCTAATCAACCAATAACAAGGAAACCCACATCATAAATAGATGTTTACCTCTTCCTTTTGCTTGTGATAAGAAATGAAAAAATCTAGGGCATCACTTAATTTAATATTCATAGAGAGAGAGAGTTCCTTCGGAAAGAATCAAATGGAACAACCCAAACTTTTATGTGTGAAGAAGAAAACCCATCGAATTTTATGAGTGTAAGGAAGTGGTGGTGATTGTGTTGCTGGTTATGGTGGTGGTGATGGAGAATTGAAGGAGAACATCGAAGGAGATTTGTTTTGTCAGTGAAAGAGGCGAGAGAAGAAAAAACAAAACACAGAAAACGATTAATAATTGTTTTTGTTTTTTCGTTTTTAAAAGATGAAAAACGTTTTCTGAAAATACTTCCACCAAACACGTTTTGACCCCTTTTTCTATTTTTTTCTGTTTTTAAAAATAAAAACCTTTTTTTAAAAATCATACCAAACACGCTCTAAATATTTCTTTCTTAGAATATATTTTGGACTTCAAAATATTTGAATATAATTTTTATCTGCAATTAGTCTTTGAATGTTGTAATCACTAGTAGAAATGTTTAAAGCTTGTTTAAGGAACCAGGAACCACTAAAATGAAAGATTAAAGCCAGGGGAAGGAGGGGTAGACTTAACCCCCCAAAAAAACAGCCATTTTCATACAAAATCAGTCGTTAGACCATCTTTGACAGTTCAAATACAACTTTTCCTTTACCACCAAGAAATACGCATACATCCTCTGCTGGCCCAGCAATCATACAATGCCTCCATGTGATAGCCGATGCAAATTATGATCGATTTCATATGCCTCGTCCATGTTGAAACCATTAGTAGCCTGAGGTTTCTCTTTATTATGTTTTTGTTTTACTAGAAAAGGATAGTTAGTAGCCTAAGGTTAAAATAACTGCTTTAAAGTTACTCCCCCAAACAAAATGCCCCAAAAGTAACAGAAACTATCCTTTGAACATTTCCCAGTGAAAGCCTACTGACATGCTTTTCCTGTGTCTTCTTTTAATATTCTCTTCTCACCAGAAACATGAAGTTTTTCCTTTTGAAAAGTGTGATTGTTATTGTTTTTCATTTTAGGGCTTATAAATAGTTAGCATTACGAGTTTTACTGGTTGCAGACAACAAAAATAAGTACTTTTAAAGGAAGTGAGAGGTGCAGGGAACTAAGAATATGTTAAAATGAAAAAGTGAAAGTGTTTTTTTTTGTAAGATAAAAATAATATAATATTATAGATAAATTACTACTCCTTCATTCCACTTTAGATGATAGTCTATGATTATTTTTTTGTTCCACATTACTTGATAGTTTTTATATTTTACCACAAAACTACTAATAACATTCTAATATTTTATCTTGGAACTATAAGTTTGTTTATAAATACACTAATAGCAATTAATGTTTGAAGACTTTTCTTAAGGGCATAAATAATTTTTTTAATATTTCTCTTTATTTCTTAATTTACGTGAAAACTCTCAAACTATCATCTAAAGTGGAACAGAGAGAGTAATTTATTTTCGTGCAGTTATTGCACTGTCAGTTTGCCACTAGTATAGGACTCATTTTCTGGAAAAGCTTCAATGTCTCTTTACTATGCCAACTGACATATGTGCTTTTCTTCACTTATGGGACCAAATGAATCTTTCAAACTAACAAAATATGGTGCGGAAAATGGTTCCTATAGTCATCTGTTGGAGCTAATGGTTGGAGAAGAATCCTGCATACATAAAAATTTCAAGGCATACAAAATGATTAGCGTATCTTGTTTATGTTTATAAGGGAGCCATGATAGGTGTCCCTACCTGTGAGGGTCATTTATCAGGTTACCTTTATATAATTAAAATTATATAAATGTCCTTTAATAAAATCAAAAACATAAACCTAAACAAATCAAACTCAAAATCAATCAACTATTTTTCTTCTCATTCTCTTTTCAGACGAATTTCTTCTTCTTCGTGGAATTTTTTTTTTCGCCTCACTTTCATAGTCTATTAAAATCACAATTTGAAGACTCTAATGCTAGATACAAATTAAGAAATATTTGATTTTAATGTTTGATTTTAAAATCACAATTGATCGATTGATTAGGATTTAATAGATGATTTTGTGGTTTTCAGAGGTAAGTTCGGTTAAAAATGTCGTGAAAACCCTAGGATTTAATAACCGAACCTACCTAGTTGTTAGTTTTTTTAGTTTCAGAAGAACAGTTCGACTTCTATTGAAATCATAATTTTTAGCCGAACGGGTATAGTTCATAAAACATTGAGTTCGGCTATTTCAATTTAGCAATAATTTCAGCCGAACTTTTGACTTTATACATAAATTTGATACTTGTTAGTTCGGATAATAATGGAGGTGTTCCATTAGTAGCCGAACATTAAATTGTTGCTTAAAATTTTGAGGTTTAGAGAATATTGAAGTTCAGCTAATAATTGAGATGTACAATTAGTTGCCGAACATCGAACTGTTGCTCAAAATTTTAAAGTTTGGAGAACATTGAAGTTCGGCTAATAATGAGATGTCCAATTAGTAGTCGAACATTACTCTATGGCTCAACATTAAAGTTCGGTTGTTTTGATTTTGTAATATTTTCAGCCGAACTTTTGACTTGAGTAGCGAACCCTGATTTTACAAATTTGAAGTAGTACGAATTAGCCGAACCCTAAGTTTTACAAGTTTGGCTACTAACAGCAAAAGTACGAATTAGGTGAACTTCATATTTTAAATTCAAACTTAGGTTCGACTTTATAATTACCATCCGAACTGTTCTTCGCGCGTTAAGTTCGACTGATAATTTTACAGCCGAACCCAAGACTGAAAATTGAAAAAATTCAATCTCTTGATGAATTCAACCTAAAAAATGGTGATTAAACATCGTCTACAAATATACTTGTTTATTGTTAGCATAAGGTTCCTCATCAATGTATTCATCTTCTGGATTTGGCTCAAAAATCACAAAAATCTCAAAAACCCTACTCTACTAATTTACCACTAATAATTTAATCAAACATTACCAATTAATTATTATTATTATTAACATCTAAGTAGTAACATTAACACTAATTGAATAGAGACATAATTGCTATTGTAAAAAAAATGGTTGATAAGGGGTGGTGGGATTTTATAACCTAATGACCCTATTTTGTTTTTATTAGGTATGCCTTGAAAGTTTTATATATGCCTTAAAATCGGATGAGAAAAATGTAATGGATTTTGGAAGTAAAGAAAGTAACACCATTACTGATCCGCTTTAAGGTACAGGCCCATCAAAATACCTTATACCTTTTGGTTGAAGTCTACAGGGAGCAAGGTGAAACTAGTGCCCTTAGTATTTCTGGTCATTCACCAGCAGAAAGTTACCAGGTCATGGGATTTTGATTAGTCCTCTTAATATTGAAAGGGTTCCGGTTCTCAGACTTCCCACTTACTACTGATTTCATGTACACCACAAGACTTCAACAACTACAGCTGCAGTGTCATGTACCCATTCTGATCTTTTAAATCGGCATGGAATCCTTTTGAACAGTTCTTCCTTTTCTTGATCTATAATAATTACAACCAATTTATGATCTTCATTCTTTGAGTAATACTTCGTTGTTTCGCTGTATATTTCTACGCCAAAAGCATATCTTTAATCATACTTGAAATATTATAACAACGAAACAAATGTATAAGTTCAAATGGACCATATTGTAGACTAACAACATTAAACTTCTTGACTAATGAAAAAAATAAAATAAAGAGAACTTGAAACCAAACATTCAACTGAGGGACACATTCTGTTAAGCTTGCATGTATTAAGGTTCTGACATTAACAATTTACCAGAAAAAGGGATGAAAGAATGGAAACAAGAAAAAACTGAAATTGTCAACAACATTGTAAGCCTACAGCACTATACATACACTCAAAATACCACCACGAACGATACAACAGGAGAAAAAGCAAAAGGAATTACCGATACCCCACTTTTTCTAAACCCAGTTACCCGTTTTTTCAACAGAATTGTACACAACATTTAACAAGAGATGACTGTAGAGTGTAGACTAGTCCCTTTTTTAAAATTTTCATAGGTTCTCTAAACCCAAACTTCCTGCAAAATCATCTCCTCCAGCCTGCTTGAACAACCTTCTCTGGAAATTATAAACACCGCAACAAAATATTACTCAGAAATGGTAAAGAGATTTTAATTAAATTTTCAAAACGGATAGTGCAGGAGTAGTCTACACTCATGCAGAAAATCTGAGCTAATGCAGGAAAATAGATATAATGCAGAAGTCATAACAGACATAAAGAGACACGTGGAGAAAGAAAAGATGCATGAAAGGAAGAAGTGTTACTACTCTTACCATCTTTTGAAGCTGATAGAGATCTGTCAGTTTTAATTCCAACTTTTCCACTTGATAGTCTCTGTGTTCTCGGTGACGCGGAGCTCAATTTTACATTGGAAGCAGATGATGAGAGAGAATGCCGCCTGGTTAAAATACTCTTCTCCTCCCCATCGTGGCCAACCTTTGAAGAGCCTTGTCCTCGAAGCTTTGCCTTAGCAGATTGAGTTGCTTGCATGTAGCTCGGCAATTTTGGCGTCTTTGGTGAACCAATCTCCAGATCGTCCTGCTTTGCTGGGAAAGAAGATCTCCTCTTCATGTCTTTTTGGTTCTCGTTGCTAGCTGGGTCTTCTTCTTTTGAGATAGATTCCCCATTACTCACAGGAATGTTTTCATTTTCACTGTGGATCTCTTGATGTGGTAACTCAACTGCGTGAGGGCTATCATGCATCACATCATCCAATTGATCTGTTGCCACTGGTGTTCCCACAATTTCTTTATCAGACTGAGGAATTATCTTGATTGCTTCATCTGCTATCTTGTCAGCATAGTCGCCATTGACTTGTTCTGGAACAACAGGAGCTGCGGGGAGGGATGCCTTCCTTACACTGCGAATTGGCTTCTCAGTCTCCACTGGAAGTTGATCGTTGGTCTCTGTCTCTATAGTGGAATTAGAAACCTTTCTTAGATTGCGTTTCACCTTATCAACTTCATTTTGCGGTTGTTCTGGTGCTGGATCTACTGAATGGTTCGGAACTTTCCTTAAGTTCCGCTTTGGTTTTGCAGATTCCGAAGAAGAATGCACTGAGCCGTTGCTGGGTACCCTCCGGACAGTACGCTTTGACCGTGATGTGTGTGTTTCTACATTATTAACCTTGTTTTTTTGAGATTTTTTATCAGCAAATTTTTTTGTTTGAGGCAGAGGTCCCCAAGCATGAAAGATTGTCCAGCGCTCGAGCCAGCTCCAATATGAATTTGGTTCATCCATAATATATTGGAGGTGGAGAGGTATTGCACTTTGTGGTGATCCAAGAAGCTGTAGGCAGCAGCGTACACTAAGTTATATGCTTAACCCAAATCCTCAATGAACCAAATCAAAATGGAAGGAGTTCATTAGAGAAAGTTACAAATGAAATATAGCAACTATAGCTCTCCCCAACTCTAACATAGATATATTTGTTCCATCTATATTACACTTTCATCCAATTAATATTCAATAACGATAGAAAGTAAAAACATAGGGCTGAAGTTACCTTACTAACAAAGACAATTCGTGACGGCTTCTGATTTAGAATAAGTGCTTTAGCTCCAGGAAAACTTGAACACTTGGCATCCTGGTGGAAAAAGAAGCAAAACAAATCAGCTCGATGAAAGTGAGAAACAACCAGCTAGGACAATAGTTTATTTAGATGTATTGAAAAAAAAAATAATACAAAAAAAAATATATACATAGATGAAACCAACAAAGAAAAGAAGAACACAACTAAGGGAAATTTCAAAAACAATAATAAACAGTTGAATAGCCCTTTCCAGAAGAAACTACAGAACTAGACTTCCTAACAAGAAAGACGAAAAGAAGAAAGGAACAGTGAAGAATAAGGTAACCCTCTGGAGATGAAACTAGTAAATAAAGGTTGGAGAAGTTACCATAAGTTTCCCGGCAGCGCATCTGTTACGCACGTCCACACCAATATCAGAATGCCTAACTTGTTTACCACGGCACAGGGCTTGTAATTTCACAATTCCTTGCAAACAACACAAAGTTGCAACAGCTTGTCTCCGAACCAAGTGCCCTCGAATAAGAGCCTGCAGTCGTATGATGCCCTTGAGAGCTCGAAATGCCCTTCGAGCCTTTAGAGACAAGAAAGGTACATTAGCAAAATATTTCCATATACACCAATTAGCACAGTTATAATCTCTGCACATTCAATATAGTATATAATTTTTGACCCACTCAAACTGAGTAGGTTAGTATGACCTGTGAAATGAATTTAACTGCCCATCAAATCCTACTCTTCGTGGCTGGTACTATATTACCGATGGTAAACTTAACAGTACACATAGTAATAATGTTACATACAGAAGTCTGTTATCCATGGAACTAACAAGCACCAGTTATGTGATAAAATCAAGGTACTACCACAAGAATGTATTCATACCAACATAAAGTAGTTCTGCCTAATATTTCTGCTTAAACAACTTCAGGAGTACAAATAGTATGGTAAGAAACAAAATAACGAAGGTCTATTATGACATCCATGTCTATCTACAGAACTTACCTAGTGAAAGTGAAACTCTAAATACAAAAACTTACCAAATAACCCCTAAACGCAGCTTGTGCCTTTGTAGCAGCAGCCTCTTCCCTAACTCTCTCGGGATCATTTGGCCCAACAGATTCTTCAGTTCCCAGATTATCAGCATCATGACTTCCTGGCACTAGGGCCACTTCATCATGAGTTACAGTAGGCACTGCCACCTCCTCTGACTCTGCATGATCTCCATTTCTATCAATGGAAGCATATGCTGGTTGTGTAATAGAAGGATGGCCGACTGATACATCAGCGACTTCTACATTAGTGGCATCCCCTGCCCCTTTTTCGCTTGTAGTTTTCTTCATAAGAAGATTCAATTATTAGTTAGAATTGCTGCGCAGTTAAGTCCATGCAATACAAAAAATAAGAGTTTGCATCTACATCAAATTGGAAACATAAACAGGACCTCTATTTCTTTACATATGAAAACTAAATTCTCGGCGCATTACCAAGACAAAATGGTTAACTCACGAATATACACAAAAGAATCAAGTAAGAATAATAACATAATTGAAAAATGTCACATGAAGTATGAATTCAAAAAAATTATATGCACATATAAAACGATTAGCACAAGCTTCTTAGACAGTTCCCATAATTGTGCTATGCAAGTAACATCTTCTAGTATCATTACTAAAAAAGTTTTGCTTTCTACTACGCAACAGAACTACTAAGAGTAATCCACCCTCTCAATGTGCTTCTACACTAGATCCAATGGAATTTGATGGCAATTCAGAATAGGAGTATACCGGGCTATCTTTTCCTTTGGACAAGCTGGATCTAGATGCCTTCTTTCCTAATAATACAGCCTTGATCCATTTAGCTGGTGATTTCCCCATTGCAAATTTTAAGGAAACTAAGATCCAAAATTACCTGCATAATTCCACAAAAATCATTTCAATAAAATGATATTTTAATGGTAACAAAATGCAATTAACTAAGATAATTTACTTAAGCATCTCAAAAACGAGCTACAGTTGCATTAAATTAACACTTCCAGAAAACAGAAGATAATTATTAAAAAATTAAGATCATAATTAAAAAGATATAGTACACAAATTATTGAAGTACAATAACAATGAGTGGAAACAAATTCAAAGAATCGGACATAACACCAGGATAGAAAGCACAAACTTGAATGCATGAAATTTTAAACCTAGAAAAAACAGATTAAGATCTAATCTTAAAACAATAACAGAGACACTACTAAGCAAAAATGAAAGAAAGAAAGCAAAAATGGGAGCAGATCTGAACTTACAAGAAATGAAATGAATTCAACTGCTCTTCTACTCTCACTCTCAAATCCCTGATAACTTAAACATTAGGGAGGTCATGCAACTCTAAAAATGAAAAAAGGTGGTAGTCACTACTCTATACAGTTAACACTCCACTACTGCTCAAAAGTGGAGAAGAAAATGAACATGTTTCTTTTTTCTAGGGTAGAATGCGGATATCTGTTATTTTTCCAAGAATTCAAAAGATTAGGATTGATTATTACTGTGTATGATTTTGTGCACTCCGATTTTAACGGGGGTGTACGTCTGGCCCTTGTGGCTGGAGGATATCATACAAGACCCGGGCCGACTTTTTAATTTTGGTTACTTTTTCCTTTCAAATAAACAATTTGGATTTTATCATCTCTGAATCAAGATTTAGGTTTTATTCCTTTAGAAAAAAATGCAGTGGTTATTGAGGATTCAAATGAAAAGTTCTTTACTCTGAAGATTTGGTAACTAAAGAAAGTGATCTTAAGAAGTCAGTTTTTTGTATTACTTTTTCTGATTCTTTTGAATAAGTAGAATTCATTTATAGCTCACGTGCATCTAATATTTTTTTAAATTTCGAAAGATGAGGATAATGTGTCTACTGCATCTTATCTTAATATTGGATTTCATAACCTAAACCAATATGGCATTTTCACGGAGGGAACTAAAACAAAGGCTGATGAAATACTATCCATACATGACAAGATTGAAATTTTGAAAGTCCAGGCAGCAGAAAAGGGGAAGGAAGAGGTTCAGGTATGTCTCTCTTATAATCTTCTTAAAAGTTTATTTCCCTTTATTCTGGATTTTTTTTTGCTTGTTATCTTATATCTCTAATTTCTTTCAGCAATTTTATGCTTTCTAAGTTGTAAGTCTTTTTCGCGCTGGTTGTTTTGCTCTGTAGCTGAGATTTTAAGTGACTCAGATGGATTATATCTCTATAGAGTTGATTAATGTGTTTGATGTTATTTCTATTATTTTATTACACCATAATGAAAATCTTGGCTTGGAACACACAAGGGTGTAGCCAAAAAAATACACAACATCTAAAAAATATTTTACAATCGGAAAAACGAGATATTTTGTTTCTGTCAGAAACCAAATCTAAAAGAGGATTAATGAGGAGTATCCCCAATAATCACATTGTAGATCCAGATGGAACTGTTGGGGGACTAGCAATGGGATAGGTGGATGGTTTCCACTTTGAATTGGTTCAGTGGAATCTGAATATAATCAATGTAATTGTTAAAAATAATTTTCACTCAAAGGAGTAGCATCTTACTTGCTTTTATGGATCTCCTAAGAAATAATACAAATTAGAAGTACTAAGTCAGCTAGAGGAGATTGCCTATAGAGTAAATCCCATATCAATGTCATGGTTAGTCACAGGGGACCTAAACTCTATTCTTCATAGTGAAGAAAAAGAGGGTGGTCTTCCTTTTAATAAAAATAAATTAGCTCCAATTCATAACTTGATTAATAAAACAAGTCTTGAAGATTTAGGCTTTAGAGGAAATATCTTCACCTGGAGTAATAAAAAAGAAGGAGTTGCTAACATTAAGCAAATACTTGATAGAGCCTTAGCTAATGCAGAATAGAATTTAGAATTCAAAGAGGCAGTTCTTGAAAATCTGGTAGCAATAGGGTCTAATCACAGTCCTATTTGCTTATCTTTAAATTCTTTACATTGTCACTTATAAATTCTCTTTAAATTTTATGATACCTGGTAAATGGAACCTTCTTGCATAGAAGTGATCCTTGGGAAAATGGAGAAAATATAAATGCAATAGGTCTAGTAAATATCCTCTTTATCTTAGGACAAAAACTAAGCTTTTTGAAGAAAAAAAATGTGTTTGGGAACTATATTAAAAAATCAGAAACCTAATAAAAGACATTGAAAAACTATCAGCAAATGTGGGTAATGCAAGAGACTCACATCTGGTAGACTATAAACTAAGGGAATTAGAAATTTTATATGATACTCAAGAGGAGATTGCTAAACAACAATCAAGAAATAACACAATAAACTTACGTGAAAGAAACACTAAATTTTTTCATATAACAACTTTAAAAAGAAGGAAAAGAAATCAAGTAGATCGTATACAAGACAAAGATAACATTGTAGTCTCTACTAGGTCTGAAATTGAGGAAGTCCTAACTTCATACTTTTCGGAATTATTTACAGAAACTAAATATGTAAATGATATTGAAATCTTTTCAAACATATCTCCTTGCATAACTGAGGA
Organism: Papaver californicum; assembly: GCA_023531435.1. Classification (NCBI taxonomy): domain Eukaryota; kingdom Viridiplantae; phylum Streptophyta; class Magnoliopsida; order Ranunculales; family Papaveraceae; genus Papaver; species Papaver californicum. Next base: position 3,224,996 of record JAJJMC010010016.1, on the reverse strand, counting down.
AGAGAATCTAGCTTTAACTAGTATTCCTTCTGAGGAAGAAATTTGGGAGGTGGTTAAAAAGCTTAAACCAAATAAATCTCCGGGACCTGATGAATTCCCGATTAGCTTCTTTAAACATAATTGGGAAGTGGTAGGTTCTCAGTTAGTGGCAGTAATACAAGATTTTTTCAAAAAAAAAACTTGCATAAAGATCTAAATAAAACTTTAAAAACCCAAATACTCCAGCTGACTTTAGGCCAATTGGCCTATGTGACACACCTTATAAATTCATATCTACACTAATGGAAAATAGATTTAAAAAATTATTTATTCTCTGCAATCTTCCTTCCTCTCATCAAGACAAATCTCAGACAACATTGATGTTGCTCATGAGATAATACACTATATGAAAAAGAGTAAAACAAAAAAGGAAATGTGGGGGTTAAAGTAGACATGTCAAAAGCTTTTGACAGACTAAATTGGAATTTCATAATCAACACATTAACTTCTTTTGGTTTCAGGAAGGATTGGTGTGATTTAATCTACCAATGTCTGCCAACTTCTTCAATTGAAGTTCTTTTAAATGGATCCTTATATCAACAATTCAACCCATCCAGGGGCATAAGACATGGGGATCCTTTGTCCCCCTATCTTTTTATTATGTGCATGAAAGTTTTTTCTATACTATTGCTTAAGTGGGAAGCAAACAAAAAAATACAAGGAATAAAATTAACTAAAAATGCACCACTTGTTTCACATTTTTTTCCGCAGATGATTTACTTATGTTTACTAAAGCTGATTTAGGGAGTTGTAGAAATATTTTAGAAGCTATAAACTCTTTTATCTCAGCCTCTGGTCAGGTGATAAATTTCACCAAGTCTGGCTTGTTTTTCAGTAAAAAAGTACATAACAAACACAAAGGCATTATCTCAAGAATTCTTAAAATAAAAAAAAAATAACATTAAAGATACTCACCTAGGAGTTCCTCATAAATTAATCGAAATTAAAAACTTTTGATAAAATAATAGAAACAATGGAAAAAGAGTTAAATGGTGGGTGGGTAAAATACTATCACAACCGAGTAAAATGGTACTCAACAAATCAGTTCTCTGGTATGTCTATATTCAGTATGAATTGTTTTGCATTACCAAAGAAAATTATAACAAAAATAAACGCAATACAAAGAGATTTTTGGTGGGGTAAAAACTCAAACTCAAAAGGGGTTTATATAAAATCTTTTCATTTCCTTTATAGACCTATTGAGTAGGTGGTTTGGGCTTTAAAGAGGCTAGAAAATTCAATAAATCTATGATTAGATGAATAGCTTGGAGGTTAGTCAGTCATTCTGATGATTCATGGGTAAAAATCTTGAAAGGCAAATACTTTAAGAAGTTTGGAGCCCTGCTCTTTAAAAAAAGGTCAAATTCCTCTTGGATTTGGAAGTGCATTCTTCCAGGTATTCATCACATCAGGCAGTATAGCATATGGGAAGAATGTGATGGATCATCTATAAATATTTGGGAGGATAGGTGGATTCCGGAAAGGGATATTGTATTAGCATATACAATTCCTCAAACAAACAACAATCTAACATTTGTATCTGAGTTGATAAACTCAGACACTTTGAAGTGGAACACGGCTTTGTTACATTCCGTTTTTCTTAGATCAATTGCTTCACACATTGAAAGCATAAGATTATATCCAACAAGGGATGAAATCCTAAAGAAGAACATCTTAAGATGGACACTGACAAATAATGGAGAATTCTCTGTAAAGTTTCTTTACTCTAAGCTACAAAACCCTGCTAATCAAGTCTCATCAGAATCTAAAAAATTCTGGAAGGGTGTGTGGAGCATGGATACATCACAAAGAATCAAACTCTTTGTGTGGAAATGCTTGCAAGATACTCTGCCTACAAGAAAAAAGATGGGATCGATTCTAAATGTGGAAACAGATTGTGTTTTTTGCCATAATAGAACTGAAACAACTAACTATTTATTTTTTTGATTATGATTTTTCCAAAGCAGTTTGGAACCTACCTTCAATGCAAACTCAGGGAGTATTTTCTAACCCTATCTCTAGTCAAGATCTTTCTTTTCTGAATAACTATAATAAGTGGATGAAGGGAGAGGAAAACTCTATATCAATGGCATTAGAAGCAACAAAATGTTGGTTCATCTGGAAAAATAGGGGCAACAGGATTTTTGGGGAAAAATATAGATCACCGGCTCAATTATCTTTAGCTATATCTAACCATTATAACTATTGGCACCCTCACAGGCCTCAGGAGGAAAAAAATTAACAATATCATTCCTTTACAGAAAAATAAAAACTGGATTTCACCAATTATAAATACTCATGAGATAAACTGTGATGCATCTTGGATATCTTCCTCGACTAATGCTGGTTTTGGTCTTATTATGCGAAATTGGGCAGGCACATTCAAGGGAGCTGAAATGGGAAGTTGCAGAACCTCATCTCCAGAAGAAGCAGAAGTTGTAGCTCTGCTACAGGCAACAAATTGGGCCAAAAGAAAAAGAATTACAACTCTGGTTATTAAAGGGGATAATTAAGCAACAATTCTTTATGTGCAAGGAAAGAACAGTTCTATTGAATGGCAGTGTAAAGCCATTTTGGATGAAGTAAGAACCGCAACAAAGGATTTAGTTTTTTTTTGGGATTTTAGTTTGCAGATCGAAAAGCCAATGGGGCAACAGATTTGTTGGCTTAGGAAGGACGTTGGAATAACACATCTCCAATGTTTTTAATTCCTAAATTAGCTTTTGATGTCGAAAAAGCCTTGATTGTACATAGTCTAAATAACAATGATGTATCAGTTACAGAAGAAGTTACTACAAGGATTTCAATCATCGGCAGAACACCTCATTTAGAGGTTGTTCAAAATGAGTTTGAAACTGAAAAGTAACTGACTCTGTTTTTCTTAGTTTTTATATATTGCATACTTTCAACAAAAAAAGAAAAAAAATTCTATTTAATACTATTTTTTCATATAATTCAAGTTATATTGATAGAGCCGATTTAGAATGATCTTTAACCAACTATGTAATTGTTCCGATTTAGACATTACAACAATCAAATCTAGTATTACACCACCAATTCATGAGACTGGACTATTTTAACTATTCTAACCATACCAGATGACCATAGACACAGTAATAAGGGTAGCAGTAACATGAGTAGCAGTAGCAGTTCAAGACTAAACGACCAAATATGTTTCAAGTAAAACAAATTTACACCACTACATATTTGCAGTAGTGGGATCTCTATCAGATCCAACCAAGTTTTTTTTAATAACTTGGAAGTAACAATAACAAAGGTATTTTTTTCTTAGTAACAATCAGCCTTCTGGTTTGGTCTGAATCGGTTTTAATAGGTCTGAATCGGTAACTGTGTCTTTTCTGGTGTTGTTGTTGATGATGTAGTTATAGGAGTTGTTGATGTTGTTGCTGATGAAGTTGTTGCTAACTGAGTTATAAAAGGTGTTGGTGATGATTCCATCTCAGAAAAAGAAGTTGATCTTCTGATGAAAGAAAGGCCACAATTCTTGATGAGAAAACCAAATACAAATACACAAAAATAGCTAGTGATAGATTTACAGCAAGAACAAAATCAAACAACAAAAAAAAAAAAAAAAACCTAGATCTAAAACTGAAACTGAAATTCAAAATAACAACTAAATCTAGATTTATAAGACTAAGAGAGACAAGAAAAGAAGATTAAGGAGTATGTTCTGCTCAGATCTGCTCCTAAGGAGCACATCTGAATAGAAGGATTCAAGCGGCTGTTAGGGCTTTCGTTTCTCTTTTTTCTTTAGAGGAAAGAGAAAGGGTATTTTATATTTAATACTAGTTCATATATAAAAGAGAAATTTTAATAAATAAATTATTTTTTATTTTCTCCGGTTTTTATGAAAAGACAATATGGATTAAAAAGAATACACAATTCGAAAATGATTTGTAACACTCAAATTCTCTGCTCCCACTATTCTCACATTTGTGTTCTACTTTCAAATTCTTATTTCTCAAAGCAAACACTATGGTGTATCTTTCTTTGGATATACTTATACATTGTTGAGAAATCCAACAGTTATGTCTAATTTGGCAATAATATAGTAGATGAATTTGTATTTTCCATGTGATATTAGAGATCGATGTTAACTCGGAACCGTAAATAAGTCGAGGCAAATTTTATGATAAGTTGTAATTTACAAAATGTGAAGGAAAACTAGATTTGCAAATTTTGGTTATGGGTGATTATGACCTTATATTTAGCATAAATTTGTGCAGTGAAGGCATCGCTACTTCCTCATAAAGATGGGATATTGACACAACACCCATAATACATAGCTTTGTATCTAGGATAGGCAAATAAATGGTCAAGACAAGACAATTATTCATGTTTGTCTGCAATCCAGGTGAACGAGGGCATGGGCAAGTGCTTTACTACTTTCCTAGGTATGCCGGTAGAAATAAGCATGAAAGACTCTTGGAAGTTGATGTTGTGATAGCTGAATTCTCGGATGAATACGAAGACACAATGCCTTCAAAACTCCCTTAGATGCTACACCAAGACTTATCATCATTTTTAATTGAGCTTCCCGGTACGAAACTCTCCAAACATGTTCAATATCCTATGTCATTTTTAAAATTCGAGGAAATCACAAGCATATTTTTAAACGGGAAAATTTAAGGAGAACCCAAAAATGAGCCCTTTTTTAGAAGCCCATCATTGAAATGGGTTATATAGAAAACCCAAATTAAGATTATTAGTATAAAATGTAATATTATTGTAAGTTTTTAGTTAACTTCCAACTTTAATAATCTTTGGATGGTTAAAATACCATTTTCTACCTTACAGCCAACAAATTTATTGAAAATTTTATTTTATCAATATTTTCAGGTAAATTAATTTATTATCATTATATGTGGTTAATCTCTTATTTTTCTCTACTTATTGTAATCACAATAATATGTATAATTTTCATCAACAAGGTAGAAAAAAAAGTCGTTCATAAAAGAAAAAAAAATATTACCTTTAATCCCCTAAAATGATTGTTAATTTACGTTAATTCCCTTAGAAATTGCTAATAGCAAAACCTTTTAGCGTTACGTTATCTATAGATGCTCATTAGATACTACGTAAGATGTGTACATGTGGAAGATTCAAATTTGGTTTTATAAAAATAGCCAAATTACCCTCTTATTAAAAATGAAGGCAGAACACATGCTTGACATTTGATAAACATATCGGATAGTACTGAACTATGTTAGATATTCAAGGGTAATAGATGGCTTGCTTTTAGGCGAGTGTTTAAGATCATAAACGTTCCTTCGTATTATCAGAAACATCTTATTTGGGCATCATCTTCTCTACCTTGGTAGCTATGTCATGTATTTCTGATTTTTCTTAATCACAAAATCATCATGTAATTTTTGTTGCTTTTAATTAAATCTAGTTTTGAAATTGTATGGTATTAGATTCTAGTGATAATATTAGTATGAATATTTAATTCGATTTATAATTTTATAAATTAAGTTACTTAATTTCTAACAAATCTAGGGTTACATATTGTAAATCTTGAATTGAATTTCTTTAGTCTTGTTAAGTGGCTGATATTTGGAATTTATTATGGAGTTTGCTAAGAAATCAATTACTGAGGTTAATGGAAGTGCCGAGAACTCATGGTTGCATTTAATTTGATTTTATGATAAACATTTGAGTGTTCATTGTTGAATGATGGATCAAAGAGATAAATCTCATATAATTCAAACACAAAAATTGATGTTTATGGGTGTGATTAACATTGTTTTTTTTTTTTTAATCGGAAAAGAATTTGGTGCTGACGAGTTTCGAATTCAGGTCACTGGTATCATCACCCAATGAATTTACCACTGGTAACATTGTTGTTTATATTTGGTATTATTATTGTTGTTGTTTTGTCAGACTATATTAATAAGAGGAAGTGAAACATAAGTTTTTTTAGTAGATAGGAAGAGGAAGAAATGGTGGTTATGTTTGATTGAATAATGGTACAGAGGAAGAATAAAACGAACGATCAAAGAAAAAAGTCGATCCACCAACACACGACAATTGAACAAAGGATGGGTATTGAATCAATAAATAAGATCAATCTCCATACTCGATTAAAAATTCATATGTAGCTTTAATACCATAGACATAATTCCTCGTAACTTCAATTCAATATGTATTGGTCCTTACCATATGATATATGTGATATGGTATATATCCTTGATTAGGGTTTTAAGTTCCTAAAATTATTAAGATTTTGAATTTGATGATTGTAACAACATGGCCTCCATTTTCGATTGATGGATTCCCAAGAAAATATGATTGAAGAAACTAAGTATAGAAATCTCAAACTAAAGAAGGTGATGATTTTTGTAAAAATCATAGATCAAAAACCAGTCTAAAATTGGGTTTCACGATATAAATTGGTTTTGGAGAAATTAATGCTATGATTATAGTGAAATAGGTTTCAGAATAATTAATTGGAGAAGATGATTTAATTTTTGGTAGTCTGCATGCCACGTGTTTTTTTCTTCGCATATTCATTGTTGCTGAGTCATCTAACTGACACCTAAATGGATAACAGAAAGATATGAGGATTGTTATTAGCAATCTTTAGTGGAGGTAATACAAATTATTAATATTTTAAGGTGGAGAAACACAAAATACCCTTATATTTAATGAATTATTTTAGTGTTTGTTATATCAACAATGTTAATGGATTGCACGATCCTGTCTCCATCCCATTTATTTTGGGTTTCTGATCACGTTTAATCAAAATTTTCATTTTAGGTTGAAAATAAAAAAAACCCAAGGCTTCGTTAACTTATATATATATCATTTATTTTTGGAAATTAGAAGAATTAAACTGAAAATAGAAGGTTAATCAGCTGATGGAATCTCACTGAAGACAGACCTCGTAATGGGCACTCTTAAGATGAATGCATCTGTAAGATTAACGCAATTCGACGTCTGAACGTCAGTATTTATAGTAATATTTACATCAAAAGATTTTGCATATTTGAAAATAATTCTAGGAACCAAAATAGCAGGTGGAGTATCCTCTTAAAAACTTGAGACGTCTGATTTGCTTTCTTTCTTATCTAATAAGTTTGCATCTTCATTTTCTTTCCTAATAACAAATTAAAAACCCGAAAAAGCGACTAGCTTAGCTGATAATTGGTTAGATTCATTAAGAATGGCTATGCACTGCTATCTAATAGTGTTTTTATACCCCTCGGATAGTTTATGCTAGATTGACAATCCCCTTTAATTGCAACATTTTTCAAGTTTTTTACTATGGCCCATCTCACCGCGTGCAACAGGGTCACAACTTCTGCCTCTTCTGCTAATATTGAGATGAAGTTCCCAATTTCTGCTCTTTTGAAAATACCTTCATATTTTTGCAAAATGATACCAAAACCAGCATTAGTTGTTGTCGAAATCCAAGTGGCGTCGTAGTTTATTTTTTCAGGATTGACTTAAGGTGGTATCCAATTATTATTGGTCTTTATGGTATTAGGAATTTGTTTATGCTGCAAGTTATCATTTGTAGGATGCCAATAATTATAGTGATTTATAATGGACCTAGAAATTTGAACAAGTGTGTTGTATTTGTTTTGAAAATTCTAAGTTACCTCTCCTTCTAAATGTACCAACATCTGGTTAAAGCAAGATCCATAAAGATTGCATTATCCTTCCCTACTACCCACCCATTACAACAAATTATAAGACATCTCTCCTTTCAAATGCACCTCTACTCCATGTACAACCATTGGTGGCAGCCTCCAGACTGCTTTTGCATGATCACAATCAAAGAAAAGGTAATGTGTACATCCCACTGCATTTTCACAGATAACACACTGAGTATCCAAATTTAAGAAAGTAGTTTTTGTCTTGGTGTTACGTAATTATTTGTAGATGAAGAGTTGTTGTAGAAAATGAACTTGTTATGTTTTAGTCTTGGTGGGAATGGATCTTAGGACCAAGGGGTCACTAAGGAAACTAGCTCATTTTCACTTTTGTGAATGAACCTTTAGTCCCACATTGGAGAAACTAAAGATGATTCCTCTCCTTATTACCTAAAAAGTTGCATCTAAGGGAGGTCCCTTAGGGGTTTAGACAATTTTGTGGTTGGGGGAGGACTAAGGCTATGGGCTAGTTGGAGCAAACATACTTTTCACACACGCGTGGTGCTTCGCACCGAAGCACGCACGCACGGGTGCGGGTGCGCTTGTGTTTGCCTTTGCGTTTGCCTTTTCCTTTGCGTTTGCGGTTGCGGCTTGTGGACTTGTGGACTTGCGGCTGTAGCTGTAGCTGTGGCTGAGGGTGAGGGTGTGACTGTGGCTACGGCTGCAGGCATGAGTGTGTGTTGCGGGTGCGTGCATGGGTGCGGCTGCGGGCCAACCAAAACTTACCTTTTTTGAACATAATATATTTTCTTAAAAGAATTTAAGACTAAATTAAATTTTGTTTTAAATGTGGGGGGAGTCTGATCCAGCGAGATATTAGCTGAATTGAAGGCGAGAATTACTCTTGACCGTTTTAAGCCCGTTTTAAACATTAAGTCCGTGCTCCATGCACGGAATTGATTTTCAAACTTTATGACCGTGCTTCATGCACGGAATTGATTGTCATTAAAGCTATCTTTTCTACCTATATAAGAAAACGAATTTCTCCATTTGAACTTACTCCAGAAGAAGCTACTATCATGTCTTCTTTTCCTCTCTTCTTGATATGGGCTAGTTAGACACTTTTGTGGTTGGGGGAGGACTAAGGCTATGGGCTAGCTGGAGAAAACATACTTTTCACATATGCGCGGTGCTTCGCACCGAAGCACGCACGCACGGGTGCGGGTGCGCTTGTGTTTGCGTTTGCCTTTGCGTTTGCGGTTGCGGCTTGTGGACTTGTGGACTTGCGGCTGTGGCTGTAGATGTGGTTGTGGGTGCGGGTGTGACTGTGGCTACAGCTGCGGGCATGAGTGTGTATTGCGGGTACGGGCGTGGTTGCGGTTGCGGGCCAACCAATACTTACCTTTTTTAAACAGAATATATTTTCTTAAAAGAATTTAAGACTAAATTAAATTTTGTTTTAAATGTGGGGGGCATCTGACCCGGCGAGATTTTAGCTGAATTGACAGCGAGAATTACTCTTGACCGTTTTAAGTCCGTTTTAAACATTAAATCCGTGCTCCATGCACGGAATTGATTTTCAAACTTTATGACCATGCTTCATGCACGAAATTGATTTTCATTAAAGTTATATTCTTCTGCCTATAAAAGAAAACGAATTTCTCCATTTGAACTTACTCCAGAAGCAGCTAATATCCTGTCTTCTTTTCCTCTCTTCATGCTTTGTTTTACGCACTGTTTGTTTATTTCCCTCCCACTATCTTGCTGTTAAGTTCTTGAGGGTGATTTTTATTGTGCTTATACAAGTCATAACGGGCAGTTCTATGATGGACACATCTCCAATGTGGGGGTATAGCATCTCTCAATCTTGAGGATTACCCGCGGAATATTGTATTAAGGACAATTTGCTGAGCAGGTGGCTCTGTCCATTGTGTGATATCAATTCAGAGATTTCATTAACCTTAACATCTTCTTCTGTTTAGTGCTTCCTATTGTTGCAGATCTAACAATCTTAACACAATAGATACTTCTTCTGTAACAATGGGTAAAAATGATGTTGACAGACCAGAAAAATTAAGTGGCAAGGATTTTAAAAGATGGCAATCCAAGATGTTGTTCTTTCTGAGTTTCCATATGTTAGATGAATTAGTTCTGAAATCCTTTGATGAGACTTTGAATGATGCTGGAAATGAAAGGGAGTTGGAAAGTTGGGGTAGACAGAACTATATTTCCAAAAATCATATTCTGAACTGTTTAGAAGATGCAATGTATGATTTCTATAATGCAAAAGACAACTTTTATGCTTTTGATTTATGGGCTGCTTTAAAAGAAAAATACCAAGCTGAAACTGCTGGAAGTAAGAAATTTTTGGTAGCTAGTTTCCTGGAATACAAAATGTCAAATGACAAATCTGTGCTCGATCAATTCCTTGAAATTCAGCGTATTATCAATGAAATTCTTGCTGAAGGTATGATGATAGAGGAAAATTTTCAAATGTCTACTGTGATTGAGAAATTACCATCTTCTTGGTCTGAATAAAAACGAAGATTGAGACATGAAACTGGTGATGTCAGTATGGTTGAATTGGGTAAGAATATTCAAGTGGAAGAATTGTTGTGCTCCAAAGACAAGAACGTATCTTCCGCATGGGACATGTCCAACAAGGCTCATGTAATTGAACACAAGTATTCCAATACTGAAAAGGGCGACATCAACAAATGCAAGCCTGGTTATCACAAGAAAGGTACGTTTCAGAAACCCAAATCTGGCATTGGTAAAATTAAAGGTGCCTGTTATGTTTGCGAAATTCCTGGCCATATGGCAATGCACTATAGAAAACGTAAGGACTTTAATAATAAGAAAACCAATGCTAATTTGGTTGTAAACAACAAGAACGAGTTTACTGGCATGGTGTCTGAAGTCAATTTGGTAACCAATGTGAGAGACTAGTGAGTAGACTCTGGTGCTACCAAGCATGTTTGTGGAAACAGAGATATGTTCACCTTCTATCAGATGGTAGGGGAAGGGGAGAAACTCTATATGGGTAACTCGTCCGCAGCACAGGTTGCGGGAAAAGGAAAAGTTGGGCTAAAGCTCACTTCTGGCAAAAATCTCACATTGAATGAAGTTCTTCATGCTCCGGAAATTTGCAAAAATCTTGTATCTTGTGGTGTTTTAGATGATATGGGTTTTAAACTTGTTTTTGAATATGGGAAAGTTATTCTAACTAAGGGTAAGGATTATATAGGAAAGGGTTATAAGACTGAGGGTATCTACAAACTTAATATAACCTCTGTTGAAATGAATAAAATTGATTCTTGTGCTTATGTTTGTGTGTCATTGAATGTTTGGCATGGTAGCTTGGACATGTAAACTATAAGTCAATGAAAAAACTGGCTAGCATAGGTTGCATACCCAAATTTAGTTTGGATAATTGACATAAATGTGAAATATGCGTAGAATCAAAATATGCTAAAAAATCTTAATAGGAAAAATATTCATAGAAATTCTAAACCCTTAGAATTAATTCATTCAGACCTAGTTGACATGAAATCAGTTCAAACTAGAGGTGGTAAGAAATGGTTTTTCACTTTTATAGATGATTGTATGAGGTACTGTCACATATTTTTACTTAAAGGTAAGGATGATGCCTTAGAAGCCTTTAAGATGTATAAACTAGAAGTTGAAAACCAAATGACTGCTACCATTAAAAGGGATTTTCGTATAGAACATGACATTATACATGAAGTAACCCCTCATTATTCACCACAATCTAATGGTGTGGATGAACGGAAGAACCGAACCCTTAAGGTAATGATGAATGCCATGTTAATTAGTTCATGACTACCTGCAAACTTGTGGGGGGAGGCCGTCCTCTCAGCTTGATATGTCTTGAACAGAGTACCCTTTAAAGGATCTGACAAAACTCCATATGAGTTATGGAAAGGTATATAACCTTCTTATGCATACTTTAAAGTATGGGGGTGTTTGGTTAAGGTTTCCATTCCTCCACCTAAGAGAACCAAGATATGACCCAAAATTGTTGATTGTGTCTTCATAGGGTATCCTGGACATACTACTGCATTTAGATTTATGGTTGTAAGTTCTGATATTTCTGAAATTGGTGTGAATACTATTATGGAATCTAGGGATGCTGTGTTCTTTAAAAATGTTTTTCCATTGAAATCTGATTCTCGCATGATATGTGTTGATCCCCTAGATATCCCTTCCACTAGTCAGACATTACCTTTAGAGGAAGATGAATTTGAATTTGAGCCTAGAAGAGGTAAAAGACTTAGAACTGAAAAATCTTTTGGGCCAGACTTCATAACATGCTTAGCTGAGACTGATCCACAGACTTATAGAGAAGCCATGACTTCTTCTGAAGCTCCATGGTGGAAATAATCCACCATTAGTGAAATGGATTCCATTATACGGAATGATACTTGGGAGATTGTAGATTTACCTCTAGGGTGTAAACCCATAGGTTGTAAATGGATTTTCAAAAGGAAACGTAAGGTAGATGGAACTGTGAAAAAATACAAAGCTAGATTAGTAGCTAAAGGCTATAAACAGATAGAAGGTGTAGATTTCTTTGATACATATTCACCTGTTACGAGAATTACTTCCATTAGGATGTTAATTGCTATTGCTGCCATTCATAACTTAGAGATACATCAAATGGATGTAAAAAAAGCTTTTCTAAATGGTGAATTAGATGAAGAAATTTATATGGACCAACCTGAGGGATTTGTAGTGAAAGGTTGTGAAAACAAAGTTTGTAAAATGAAAAAATCTTTGTATGGTCTGAAACAAGCACCTAAACAGTGGCATGAAAAATTTGATCATGTAATAATTTGTAGTGGTTTTAAAATCAATGAATCTCAAAAGTGTGTTTATACTAAACTTGTGAATGATGCCTGTGTGATTATATGCTTGTATGTTGATGATATGCTTATACTTGGTACAAACATGGATGTAATTAGTTCCACAAAGAACATGCTAAATAAGAACTTTGACATGAAAGACTTAGGCCCCGCTGATGTGATCTTAGAGATGAAGATTAGAAGAAATTCTAATGGATATAGTCTTAGTCAATCTCATTATGTTGAATCTGTGCTTACAAAATATAATCAGTTTGATTATAAACCTGCTTGTACTCCGTATGATCCTTGTTGTAGACTCAAAAAGAATAAGTGTAATGGAGTTTCACAACTTGAATACTCACGTGTTATAGGAAGTATGATGTATTTAATGAATTGTACGAGACCATACATTGCTTATGCTGTGAGTAGGTTGAGTAGGTATACCTATAATCCAGGGAAGGAGCATTGGGATGCACTTATTAGAGTGTTAAGTTACTTGAAGTACACTTTGAACTTTTGTTTAAATTATGAGAGATACCCTGCAGTCCTTGAAGGATTTTGTGATGCAAACTGGATGTCAGACTCAGGGGAGTCTAAGCTACGAGTGGATATGTGTTCACTCTAGCATGTGGGTTTGTATCTTGGAAGAGTTCTAAACAGACATGTATAGCTCGATCCACTATGGAATCGGAGTTTATTGCGTTAGATAAAGCAGGAGAGGAAGCCGCTTGGCTAAGATGCTTTTTAGAAGACATACCTCTTTGGCATAGGCATGTGCCAGCTATATCTATATGATAGACACATTTTTGTGTCTAAATGGTGCTCAATTCTCTATTTTGTTAATGCTTGATTTTATACTATTTACGAGTTTTTATGTCTTTGTAGGTATTTTTGAAAAATAAATATTGGTGGAAAAATCGGCTCAAAAGTGTTAAAGGCACCCACCAGTTGGATTGGGGGCACCCCTTCTTTAAATTCAAAAAGTTGAAATTTGACGGAATTGTTCTTCACGTACAGAAAATTCCTGAATTGGTGGCAACTGAGTTTTAAGGCATTGTTGGATGATTTCAAGCTACCCAAGTAAAGAAGAAACCAAAAGAAGATCAAACACGTCACTACAGAGTGATTCATGCCGGAAAAATCGCTGCAAAATCGAATCCAAGCCGGAAAGGATAAAACTCCCTGTTTGAGATTTACACGTGATTGGAGTTGGTTTTAGATAAGGATTTGCATCCTAATCGATTAAGGATGATGTATTAGGGTTACCCAAACCTATAAATACCAAATAGAATCGAAGAAAAGCTAAGCCAGAAACCACTGAAAGTTGACAGGAAAAAAAGTTTCTGCCGCGAAAAAGAAGAACTTGAAGAACATAAGGCGCTCCAGAAGTGTCGCTGATAGTGTCGGTGAAACAGTTGCATACGCAGCTGCTGAAGCACACTTATTCCTGAAGCACTTCAAGTCCGTCTTTCTTTCCTGTTCTTTTTTCCTTCTTCTGTAACACAGAGAACACTTCTCTGGAACGCTTATAAGCGTATCAAATCACCTGTGTTACATCTATTTCACCATTGTAAGCACTTTTTGAGCAATGAAAATCTATTTTGAGTGTGTTTCCATTACAATGAGCTAATCACCATCACTGGGGCGACGGAGGAAGCTATTTTTCCAATAATTAAGTGGTAACTTCTATTTTACTTATTAATTTCTTTGAATTAAATTGAAAAAATGGTTTTTATCAAATAGTTGTGTTTTCTTTAGATGAGTCATGCTGGGTTTACTACTTTTGATGTCTCATGCTTACGATTTACAACTATTCTTTTGAAAACCTAACTTTGGCAATGTTTTGATTAAACTGAATACATGAATTACAAGTTTTTACCACTTGAAAAATTAGCGAATGGTGGAATCCTTAGTCCTAGTTCTTCCCATCAAATTTAAATCAACTTTACTTTAATCGGTTTTTATTTTTAGTTATTAAAAATTAAGTTTAAAAAATCGAATCTTCACAAGTCTGAGTATCGACCCTTTTTACCACTATATTAAAATCACATCACTATACATTGTGATAGTCAAGCTGCAATAGCTAATGCTAAAAACAACAACTACAATTGGAAGTCTATACACATTCGTAGAAGACACAATTCTCTAAATCAACTAATCTCAACTGGCGTTATTTCTGTTAACTTTGTGAGATCCAAAGAGAATATCGCGTACCCTTTGACGAAAGGTTTGTCCAAGGAGATAGTTAGTAATGCATCAAGGGGGATGGGGCTTAAGCTCATCAAATAAACTTGCCATGAAGGATACTCAACCTTGCTGAATGGAGATCCCAAGATCAAGGTTTTGAATGAGACAACTAATTTTTGGTGGGTTAAAGGAAACACTATCAGAGAATTTCATTCTCTGTCCGTTCCCTATGGTGTAGACGTGATAGTGTAACTGCATGTGAAGGATGACTTTTTATTAAGTCTTAATGAGTTTTATAGTTTCAATTTAAGATTGAAGTGGGGTATAGCAGTAAACACTCTTGATAGAACTCACCTATCTAAATGAGGAAGTGGGCCACTTCCTATGAGAACTGAGCTGATTCTTTAGAGCATTCTGAGAAACGGGATACGTCCAGGGCCAAAATGGACACAACGGCACGTAATTAATAGCACCTAGAGAGATATCACGCGTAGAAGTTATTGATGAACTACACCAAACGATGGCAGTTCAAGACATCGCGTTCACTGTCCATCAAGTAGTTCCAGTAATTTCTCAGTAAGCAAAGGTTCAAGACCTTATGGACACCTATTGCATATAGTGGTATTTCTCGCTTTCTGATTTCTGATTTTCATCGGGTTTTCATTCATGTGGGGGATTGTTGGAGAAAATGAACTTGTTATGTTTTTAGTCTTGGTGGGAATGGATCTTAGGACCAAGGGGTCACTAAGGAAACTAGCTCATTTTCACTTTTGTGAATGAACCTTTAGTCCCACATTGGAGAAACTAAAGATGATTCCTCTCCTTATTACCTAAAAAGTTGCATCTAAGGGAGGGCCCTTAGGGGTTTAGACACTTTTGTGGTTGGGGGAGGACTAAGGCTATGGGCTAGTTGGAGAAAACATACTTTTCACACACGCGCGGTGCTTCGTACCGAAGCACGCACGCACGGGTGAGGGTACGGGTGTGGGTGCGCTTGCGGCTTGCGGACTTGTGGCTGCGGCTGTGGCTGTGAGTGCGGGTGTGGCTGTGGGTGCGGGTGTGGCTGTCTGCGGGCATGAGTGTGTGTTGCGGGTGCTGGCGTGGCTACGGTTGCGGACCAACCAAGACTTACCTTTTTTGAACAAAATATATTTTCTTAAAAGAATTTAAGACTAAAATAAATTTTGTTTTTAATGTGGGGGGCGTCTGATCCAGTGAGATTTTAGCTGAATTGAATGCGAGAATTACTCTTGCCCGTTTTAAGTCCGTTTTAAACATTAAGCCCGTGTTCCATGCACGGAATTAAATTTCAAACTTTATGATCGTGCTTCATGCACGGAATTGATTTTCATTAAAGCTATCTTCTTCTACTTATAAAAGAAAACGAATTTCTCCATTTGAACTTACTCCAGAAGCAGCTACTATCCTGTCTTCTTTTCTCCTCTTCTTGTTTTGTTTTGCGCACTGTTTGTTTATTTCCCTTCCACTATCTTGCTGTTAAGTTCTTGAGGGTGATTTGTATTGTGCTTATACAAGTCATAACGGGCAGTTCTATCCTGGACACATCTCCGTTGTGGGGGTATATCATCTCTCATTCTTGAGGAGTATCCACAGACTATTGTGTTAAAGACAATTTGCTGAGCAGGTGGCTCTGTCCATTGTGTGATATCAATTCAGAGATTTCATTAACCTTAACATCTTCTTTTGTTTAGTGATTTCTATTGTTGCAGATCCAACAATCTTAACACAATAGATACTTCTTCTGTAACAATGGGTAAGAATGATATTGACAGACCAGAAAAATTCAGTGGCAAGGATTTTAAAATATTGCAATCCAATATGTTGTTCTTTCTGAGTTTCCATATGTTAGATGAATTAGTTCTGAAATCCTTTGATGAGACTTTGAATGATGCTGGAAATGAAAGGGAGTTGGAAAGTTGGGGTAGACAGAACTATATGGACAAAAATCATATTCTGAACTGTTTAGAAGATGCACTGTATGATTTCTATAATGCAAAAGACAACTTTTCTGCTTTTGATTTATGGGCTGCTTTATAAGCAAAATACCAAGCTGAAACTGCTGGAAGTAAGAAAATTTTGGTAGCTAGGTTCCGTGAATACAAAATGTCAAATGACAAATCTGTGGTCGATCAATTCCTTGAACTTCAGCGTATTACCAATGAAATTCTTGCAAGGGACATGTCCAACAAGGCTCATGTAATTGATGTTAGTTAGAAAAAAAACAAACAACTATTACGCTTAATAATTGAATTTTTTTTATATGCTCATTGTAATGAAACTCCATGTTTAAGTTGATAAGGAGGTAATTCGGTTTAAATTTCTAAGTCAGATATTCCCTAATTAGAAAGTGGTTAGACTTGAGAAAATATCCACTTGGTGATGTTTTTATACTTGCAAGTCAGTTCCTTAGATTGGGTATTTGAACTTTATAATCGTGAATTCATGCTCTCCTTGGTTATTTATTTCCTTGATTGGTTTTGCTTTAGTTAGCACCTAAAAGTCATATGTATGATCATGTAAATGTTATCTTATCTCAAAATGGTATGTAACGTGGACTTTATCCATGCAAATATGGTTCGATTCTCATATCTAGGTACTATTTGTGTGTTTCAATGTTGCCATGCGTAAAACATGCATATTTTCTTTTAAAATTTATTTGTTCACCTGATTTTCGAGTGGAAAATTCTTTTGTCACTCTGTTTCGAGTAAAAATTTGCGATTATCACTAAGTTGTGAAAATTGAAATTCCTCAATGACCTGATGATAATTACGATTTTTACAAAACATAACTGATTATAACTAGTGATAAGTTACAATTATCACCAAAATTGTGAAAGGTTGAATTTTTATTTAGCTGTGATAATTGTAATTTTCGCAAAATTTAACTTGTTCGAATAAGTGAACATTACAATTATCATTAAATTATGAAAACTAGAATTTTTATATTCAATCGACCGTCGTAAACAAAAGAAATAAAAATAATTTTTTAATAGAGAATTTTGAGGGAATATTGTTTATCTAAGTTATAAACATTAAAAAAAAAAGAATCAATTAAGGAGTTATTTTAATTAGATATTGCAGGAATTATTATTTATCAAGTTATTAACATTTTTATACGAAAACGAAAGATATAGAAAATTTAGATATAATGTTATTTTTTGTAATCAAGTTCTTCTTTAATTAATCATGGATTTCTTATATACATAGTATCTAAGTGGTATGTTTTTTATATAGAAAATAAAAACAATTTTGGGTAGTGTCAGTTATGTTTTGTGAAAAAACTGTGACTAAGTTGTGAAAACTGAACTTTTTCAGTGACCGAGTGATAATTGCGATTTTCACAAAATAGAACTGATTATAATTAGTGACAAATTGTAATTATCACTAAATTGTGAAAGCTTGAATATTTATTTAGCTGTGATAATTGCAATTTTTACAAAATCAACTTGTTCTAATAGGTGAACATTACAACTAGATGACCGTGTAACGGTGGGGGGTTCGATCGAAGATTGAAATTTTTGTAACTATTTTTCAATTTCTTCAAATTCATTGATCATTTAAACTATTGTAATCAATTATGAGTAAATTACAGTTAGTTTATAGTGTAAATTGAAAGATTTTGGCTCCAATTTGAAGAAACTTAAGTTAGATTTGAAGGAATTGGAAAATTAAAAAATCGAAATGGTTATTAAAAGCTTTTTGCAACCATTTCAGGACTTTTTGCAACTATGTCAAACTCTTCTTTTTCATAACATCTTTTAAACTACATCAGGTTTGAGCGAAATTTTGAAGCTAAACAAATAAGTTATGTATTTAATTTTATTATTTTTGCTTTAATTTGAAGAAATGTGGTTTACATTTGAAGATATTTTAAGAAAAGCGATATTGAAATATTTGCTAAAAAGCAACTTCATTTTAGCTCCTATAGTGAACATATAGAAGGACTCCCTTCGATCGTCCAATTATCATTAAATTGTGAAAACTAGAATTTTCACCTTTAAACTACCATCATAAACAAAATAAGCAATAATAATTTTTTAATGGAGAATTTTTAGGAATTATTATTTATCTAAGTTATAAACATTAAAAAGAAATCAAAAGGAATTACTTTAATAGGATTTTACAGGGATTATTATTTATCTAGTTATTAGCATTTTTTTATATGAAAACATAAAGAAGTAGGAATTTTAGATAAAATGTTATTTTCATAATCAAGTTCTTCTTTAACAAATCATGGATTTTCTATATATATATAGTATCCAAGTGGTGGGTTTTTTAATTTTAAAAAATAATAATTTGGGCGAGAATTTTTTTTCCCCGTTTCTAAACTGCTACAAGCAAATTACATACAGCTGTTAAAGGCTCCATTTGGTGCTCTAGTTTGAAAAGAGGCAAGATGGGTCGCTTCATATGTATGTCTACTATGGAGCTTTGAACAAGCTTACGAACAAACACCCATTTCCGTTGGTGGCTGACTTGTTGGATGGATTGTCCAAAATAGACAACATATTCAACTGTTGTATACTATTTTAAAATTTATTATTGAGGCTGCATATTTTTCTTTTAGAGGCTTATAATATAGTAAAATAGAATCATTTTGTAATCAACCCCAATACCTCTTATTCTAATATTTTTTATAATACCTAGAGTGTCCTAGATTAATTAAAAATAATCAACTTAATTAACTAACTAATTAAGATTAGTGATTGAATTAAATTAAAAAAATAATTTTTTTATTTAATTTTTAAAATCAACGAAGGGGGTATGCCCCTTATTTTTTTAATTTTAAGAACTACTTACTACTACATTTTCCAGCCGTAAATAACAAATTACGGCTAGCCATAAATAGTTCATTTATGGCAGGAAAGTCATCAGTTCCTAGCCGTGATGGGGTGTATATAAAAATGAATCGATTAGGAATTAAGTATTTTCTAGTCGTAAATAGAAAATGATTTTCCTAGCCATAAGTAGCTCATTTACGACTAGGAATTCATCAATTCTTAGCCATAATAGGTTTGTATTCAGTATGAAAACGGGAAATTTATCATTTTCCAGCTGTAAACAACAAAAAATTACTATCCTACGGCTGAGAAATAATTAATTCCTAACAGTAGATAATTACTAAGTTCAAATCAGCCGTAAAATATCCAACGGCTAGGAATTTATTATTTTCCTAGCCGTAAGTAGTTCATGAAACTGAAATTATTATTTTTTTTAATAATTTCATCATGAATCATGAAGGAAAAAAAAAAGAGAATAAATCTCTTTATTCCCATTTTAAACGTTTTAATTAATGTAGCCCAAAGAACAAAATTATACAACTACAATAATAGGATTCATTATTTTTTTCTCTTTTATTTTTCACGGTGTTCCATTAGTAAGGATCATAACGATGATTATCCGGTAATTGAGAGGAAAATTTGATTTTTGAAGTAGCGACCATAGAATAGTACATACAACAAATTATTAAGAAGCAAAATTAAAGTATATTAGAAAACCTCCTCAAACTAAAAGAGCCGGAACGAGGACGGTGCTCCCCGGTTAAAATGGGGTGCACAAATTTGAAAACATTAATATTTTTACTTTTAGAGCACTGAAAACATTAATTACTATTTAGCTTGATTGTCATTACTCTACCCACTAATTAATTTACATATGATCATATTTAATTACTAGTCAATAACTCTTCTGTTTTGCGTTTACTGTTTTATTAAGCTTATCCTATTAGTAAAGGAATCTATCTATATATATATATATTTTGAAGCATAAAGCAATCTAATTTGATATTAGAGCCTGATTGCTTTTTGTTCTAACCACTCATTAATATATTTATATTCAACTCTAACTACTCATTAATTGTTCCTCTATTTTTCATTTGAATTTTAACTAAACCTATTTTATTTATTATTATTTTTATTATGTGAACAATCAGACCACATTTCATTCAATCAAAAAAAAATGATTACATGATTGTTTACAAGAAAAAGAACATCAAAATATAAGAAAATAAAAACCCAAATATAAATAAAGATACCAATTACATGTAAGTCGCGAAGACAAAAAGCAAAATACCGCAAAAGTATCCAATTTTTATATGAGAAGTAGAGAGAAAAGATGGTATAACCCGGAATCGATTCCGACCATTTTGAATGTTTGTCTTCTTTGATAAGAGATGCTCTAAAAAGAAAACAGTGCTTAGCCCTTAATCCTGTATATATGAACGAAAAACCCGGATGCCCTAAATCCCTTTTGTTGAAGATGAACTCAAAGCGATGCCGTGTTGAATCATCGATGTTCTTGAATCTTGAATAACAAGTCATGAAAACAACCAACAAAGGTTGAACAAATCACCATTAAAGTGAAGAAATACTCATTAGGCGAAGAAAAAATCGCCCAAAAAACAAAGATAAAATCAGAAAATAATGAAGAAATGTGTCAAAAGACACCAAAAAACAACAACATCTTATTCAATTAGAAAATTTACTAAAACTAAAGAAAAACAATAATCCTTGCTCATATCTGGACCAAAATGACCAAATATGAGCAAGATGATAATGACGGCTATTAGGGTTTCAAAGAGAGACTTTTGGAGAGAGAAAAGAGAGAGAGCTTCCTAATTTATTCACAAAGCAACCACACATGGATTAAGAGGTAAGAAAGGGCCCTTACCCTTATCGGTTAAGAAATTTGAAGATTAACCCTTCCCATTGTGAGGGTAAGTACAGTTGTGTGGATGAGAAACCACAGGTACGTCGCATGAGGTTATCAAACTTCATAATATCGAAGGATGGATTTTATTTGGTACCAGTAATTTCCGTAAAATTTGGTAATCTCCTATAGCAATATAGAACAAACAATTCAAGCCATTATTTTATGATTGAGTCACATATATACAATCTAGATTTAGTTGGTTCTTGAGATGTTATGTTTTGAAATGTTCTAAATGGTGAGATGTTTGGAGTTTTCAAACTTTTTAAGTATATAAAAGGTAGATTCTCGTATTTCCAAGGAATTCTCAGACTTATTGAACGATAAAAGTTTTTAAAATCTTTTATTTTATTTTTTTAAGCATTTAAAATCTTTTATTGCAATAGTGGTATATGGTTTTTTTTCTTTTTTAAAGCATCGGTGTAACGTATTGTACTTGAATAGACATATATTACCTCAGAAATTTATTTATTTTTTCAACTATTTTACATGCCCTAAATAAAATTGTATAAATATAATATATACGTTATATATAATTGAAAACACTAGTAATGGCTTTAATATCCCTATCTCTAACTCTATATATACCTATATTTGGAGGAGAAATAGTGAAAAACACTATATTATCCTGGCTAATTTGAAGTTTGGCCAATTTTGCTCACAACTAGAGGGTGGCATATTGGGTATCTAATTTTGGTCAAATTAAGCAAAACTACTATATACTCATTAATTAGCCCTAATACTAAAATCAAAATCAAAATATAATTAGAAAATACTTTCCAAATCTAACAAAACCGTAAAACTAAGACAACCTTTCTATTTCCATCAAACTTTCCAAATTCTAAAAACCCTAAATCAACTTTTCCAAAAACAATCTCGGGTCTCCTATACCTTTCGATCTACAAGGTAAATTTATGTAAACTCATTATTCTAATAACATTTTTTCTATTGATATGTAGGTTTCAATGTTAGTTTATGTAAATCAAAATCATGTAATAGTACCAGAATCGTTTGATGTGGATCTATCGTATTCATCAATGCTGGTTATGTTATTCATGGACATGAAAAACATGCATAATAATCGGTGGATATGATAGATCCACATCGAACGACTTCATTCATATTCCTCGTAAATAATTACCATATCCAGAATCGTTGGATACAATAGATTGTATCCAACGATTCTACCTTTTAAGTTTTTTTTTTTTACTTTTCTCCGGTGGGAATCGTTGGATAAGACACCTGCTTATCCGCCGATTTATGTTCATATTTTCGTTCATAGCATGTCCAGAATCATTGGATACGACATACCGTATCCACCAATTCTATTGTTTCATTTTTTTTCTTGATAAGAATCATTTGATACGACAGATGTGGATATGCTAATTTTTTGTGTTTTATTAGTAAATAGGAATCGGTGGATGCATATGTGTCTTATCCAATGTTTCTTACTTACTGAGTTTTTGTTCCCTTTTATTGTTAAAATCGGTGGATAAACATTGTCTTATCAACCGATTTTGTTGTGTTCATTTTAGGGTGTTGTGATGAATAATCTTTGTTATTGGATTTTTTTTGATCTTTAGTGATACTTATATTTGTTATTGAATTTGTTTTTTTATATAGCATTATGGACAGTCGGAATAGTAGCCACGGTCCTATCTGACAGTGCAATATTGACTGAAAACCACAATAGAAGGTTAGCCGCGACCTCTGCCCTATCGTAAACAAACAATTTAATGAAGTTTTGGAGCTCCTATGTCAGCTGGCAATGGAGGAGAATGATGAAGTGATTTAAGTGGCAACCAAAATAAGAGATGACATTGCCTTATGGAGAGACCATGAACAAATCTTGGAAGAGATGGAAGCTGGAGAGGCTGCTGCTGATGGTATTGTTCCTCCTGCGGTTGATACCTAAGACTTGGTTTTAAGAATTATTTCCTAAATTGGACGAAAACTTCTTTTTAATTTTTTTGGTTTATGAATGGATGAATTTAGGGTTCATTATCAAGACTTGGTTGTAATTATTCAAATACTTATTTTGAATTATGAATGGATGAACTTAGAATTCATTATTAAAGTTCGCTTCCCTTATTACGTTATATGAGTGATGGTCAAATTTTCAGTTTTTACAATAATGAATCATAATCGGTGGATACGAAACATACGTATCCACCGATGTAACTGACTCTCTAATAAAATTTTCAGCTTTTTACAATAGAAATTCAGAATCTGTGGATATCACACATATTTATCCACTGATTCTAACTGATTCTGTGGTAAACTCATCATCTTTTTGTAATTGTGATTTAAAATCGGTGGCTACTACACATATGTATCCACCGATTATAACTAAATCTTTTTGTGTTCCATTATATGGACACAATCGACCGTCTTGGTCATATGCATTCTAATTAAAACAAAAAACAACCAACAATAAATTTTTTGGGCGATTATATCAACTAATATTACTTAATTGGTTTATATTTTTAAACTGCCTATTAAAACGAACAACAACGACTAATATTAAATACTAATAGTAAATCGCATTTTATAATAACTAGTTGATATTTATTTTATAATTATTTAACGATTTTAATATATTTAACTTATTTTATTGGTTTTATCTTTATGATATTTAAGTTTTTAATTTTGATTATGTTTTATCTTTTCTTAGCAATGATTAAAATGTAACACGGACTTATTACTTATACAAACCATTAATATAATGTTTGAATGGAAGAGACACGAGTTATTAAAAAATAATATAAAAATATATATAGAACATCATGATATGAATTTTTTTTATAGCTTCTAGAAAATCAATTTCTATAATAGAGCAAAGGATAGAGAAGCCAACACTGGTGCTCTATAACGAACATTTATATATCGTTGTGGTTATTTTCCAAACACCTGACAAGATATTTATAATATTCAAATAACAAAAAACAAAACGAAAATGCTACACTTACAAGGGATTATCCCGAGTGAGTGAAACAGTTGGACCCACTTTGCGCATCACATATCCCAAGTCTAGCAGCTCCCAAAAATAAATTCAACTTTTTTTTGGTAAACATGAAAGAAAAAACAATTGAATTTAGACATAATACAAGCTAATTTGAAACTCTTCAACATCGACAAAATCATTCTATAAGTTTCCCTAGATTGGTAATCTTATGGGTAAAGTTAAAACTGGTTGAATTCCTCTAGATATAACCAAGGATCATTAGATGTTTCCCACCTCTTTAAAGTCTCCAAGATAAAATCAAATCAACTAACATATTTTGGTGTGTGCACATTGAAAATAGGTCATTGGATTCAAGATTTGTAATGTTAAAGGAGAAGATAAACCACTAGATCACTGATGTAATAAGTGTTATTCAATAGAACTCAGACTGAGAGAGAACAAAGGCAAACTTATTATTGCTTAAACACAAATTATTTCATCATTTTTTTATATTAAACAAAGAGAGAGAAATTAGTTAACGTTATAACAAAAAGATGTTAACAACTGTAAAGAGGGAATTGGACAGAGAGAATAACAAAGATACTGACACGTGTAACATATGTTAATTGTTAAAAAAGAACTGGCAAATGTAAACATGGTATAAATAAAAGATCATTTCTATTACACTCTCTCAAGCTCGAGAGATCCTATATCACTCGAAGCTTGTTTCTGAGAAAGTAAAATCTCAGAGTAGACAGTCGTTTTGTAAAAACATCTGCCAGCTGATTATCAATAAAAGTGTAAACCTTTGTAGAGTTGTTGTGAACTAATTCATAGACAAAGTGAAAATCACTGGCAAGATGTTTTATCCAACTATAAAAGACAAAATTAGAAACCAACGAGCTTTTATCGTCACACAGGAAATGAGAATGATCATGCAAAAAGATTAATAATTGGCATAATTATACAATTTCAGCCGCAACTAAGACAATAAACCTTTAATAAGATTTAGTTGATAACCTAGCTATCGTTGGATGTTTATTTATTGACAAATAAACATGATTTCCACCAAAAAATATCTTTTATCTACTGGATGTCCATCATAATCATTTGTATAACCATGTGGATCTTGGTATCTACCTAAGAACAAACCATGACCAATTGTGCCTTTAATGTATTTGAGTATCCTTTAGACAACAAGCAAATGAGAAGTTGTAGAAGCATGCACGAACTGACAAACTTGGTTCACTGCAAAGCATAATTTAGAGCTAGCTAGTCCAAGTTAAATACTGAAGAGCCCCAACAATAGACCTATAATCAATTACTAGTTAAGAATTCATAATCATCCTTACGAAGTTTAAAAGAAGCATGACAAGGTGTACAACATGGCTTGGTTCTCACCAGGTTAGTCTTCTGAAGCAATTCAATTACATATTTTGATTGAGAAATAAAAATAACCGATAAAGACTTGTTGACCTCCAATCCAAGGAAATAATATAGTTGGCACATATATTTGACAGGAAAATGAAAAGATAAGTGAGAAATCACAGTATGACAAAAGTTAACTGAACCTATGGTGATGATTATATCATTAACATAAACCAACATAATAGTAATTTGACCATTAATTTTATGAACAAATAAGGTAGAATTAGCAATGGAAGATTTAAAATCAAATTCAATGATAACATTAACTAGGGTCTTATATTAGGCCCATGGTGTCTAGTTCAAGCCAAGTAATTTTTTTACAACTTACTGACATAATTGGGATGTGATGCATCTTTATAACCTGAAGGTTGAGATATAAAAACATCTTCTTCGGGGAAGCCATGCAAAAATACATTGCTAACATCCAATTTCTTTAATATCCAATTTGAGTTACAACTAAGAAAAGAATTAACAACTCTTATTATGGTAGGTTTGACTACAAGACTGAAAGTATCATTGTAGTCTATATAATCTAATTGATTGGATCCTTTATACACCAATATGGATTTGAACCATTCAATCGACCCATTAGCTTTACTCTTGATTCTAAGAACTTGCAACCTACATAATTTTGTGAAGGATATGGTGGTACCACAATCCAAGTTTGTGTTTGTTCTAAGGCCTTATATTATTTACTCATAGCATGAGTAGAAGAAGTTAGAGTTGGTGGAGTAATTGAGTTGAGATAAGTTGTATTAAGAAGATACTTGGTTGAAAAGAATACTTAAGGCTAGAAAATACCATTTCTATACCTGTTAATGAGATGAATCCTAAGAAGTTGTAGAACTAGTAAATATAGTGCGAATAGGTGTTGAAAGCATAACAAAAGCAGCTGAAGTAATTGTATTAGTTGGACAATTGACTGGAGATGGAATAAGAGAAGTATTTGAAGTAGGGTTAGTATTGTTCATTTAAATGTCAGATAAAGTAGTAGATAAATCAAATTCAGCGATATAAGTAGTAGATATTGGTGCAGAAGAAAAATAAAATATTGATTCATTAAATTTCACATCCCTGGCGATATAAATTCTAGCAGAGCTAACATCACGACACCTTTACGTCTATACCTTACGTGATGATTAATGTAGCCTAGAAATATGCGTGCCTTACTTCTTGGTTCTAGTTTACTCTTGGTGTATGGTTTCAGTTAGGTGAACACATAAACACCCAAGAATTTTTCAGAAGAAGATATCAGACCTAGATAATTAGTAAGAAATTTGTTGATATCAAAGTTTGATGTAGAAATAGCCTCAACCCGAAAAATATCCAGGAATATTGTATTAAATTAGAAAGGCCCTAGTAATCTCAATCAAATGCTTATTCTTAGAATCTGCACCTCTATTTTGCTCAGGAATATGAGGGAAGGTCAAACTCATGTCCCATAACATATTTAGTAAGAAAGTACCTATTTTATTATCCACAAACTCACTGCCACCATCGATTCTTAACACCTTGATTTTACAAGAGAAAAAATTATCAACAAATGATTTGAAATGAAGAAAAAAATCATATTTCATCGTAAGAGAATATACCCAACAAAATTTATTATAATCATCAATAATGTTCACATAGTTAAAATCTACGGGCATTCAACTCAAAACCAATTGGCAATGAGTGGAGGGGCTCTTCCCTATTATATTTTAAGTTTATTATGGAGATATTAGCAATGTGGGACTATTATCCTTCACACTCCCCCTCACGTGTAGGGAACTCTATGTAGGCCATAACACGTGGACCATTGTACGGGTAGCGTTGGACTTACTCTTGTACGGGCCTAACTATGATACCAAGTTAAAGTCTGCGGGCATCCAACTCAAAACCAATTGGCAATGAGTGGATTAGCCCTTCCATATCATATTTTAAGTTCATTATGGGGACATTAGTAATATGGGACTATTATCCTTCACACACATGGAATCTATAACCAAAGACATAAAGTACATGTTCAGGACCCCATATATCTAAATGTAATATCTCTAAAGGAGAATGACTTATAGAACCAGATAAACTTATGAATCCTTGCAAGCTTACATTTATTACAAAAATAGGTTTATATTAATAATATTTATGAGTGACAAGTCTCTACGAGTATTATTCAGTGATTGAAAGAAAGGATGAGCCAACCTTCTATATGAAGTTGCAGCAGTTACTGGAGTACATGACTGTTTGTGGAGAAAACGAATTTGAAGGCTAATTTAGGAACAGTGGGTGAGCAGGTAATAATTCGTCTAATCCTTAAATATTTATACTGATGAAGTACTTTATTTAGATTCAAGAGATAAATTTGTACAATCCTGGCCTAAATCAAGCAGTGGCCGTTCCAGTCTTGCTTCAGTCACAAAGGAGAAAGATAAGGGTTAGTCTTAGGGAGGGAAGTGAGAGAATGATTGAGGTCAAAGTATCAGAATCTGTAGGATGTAATTGGTGTGAATAGCTATGAAAAATTCTCTGTGTGTGAGAAGATTGAATAATTGAGTTGTTCGATGTTTTTTTATATTAGACTTGTCTCAGAGTTCGACTTGTTGTTGTTTTTGTTGTTCAATAGATTGAGAAATCTATTTTTGATAATCATAGCTATTGTAACCGTTCACCTGACCTCATCATGAAGGAAGTGTCGATGGCTGAGTAGTGGTGAAATGGAGATGGTGGAGGGTGTGATGGCAACTGCTCCCCACTCTGTTTGAGGTTGAATGAACGGTTGCTCAACCTACCACTTCTCTACTCAGCTGCTAATCGAACTTCCTAGATTCTCTGTAGTGGGTGCATTGTTGCACAACATGCCGTAGACCGCCAGGCCAATAACCTAGGGAATATCCCCCCATTTGTGACATCTTTGATGTCTCGTGTAATTTTTATAGCATTAAGTACTACTAATATTAAGCCGAATGAGACTTTCTTAGTCTTTTGACAAAGAACTTGTCCTGCTTGACTGACCTGATGAGTCAAGCAAGACCAATAAAATATATATTTATTTTATTTATATGGAACAATGTGTTTGACTAAGTCAATTTGCATTGACATGCTTTTCTTGTAGAAATAAGACTATGTTGCTGAGCATAAGCATACATATGTGAATGAGGCTTATTATGGCCTTTGATAAGCAAGTTAGTATTTTAGAACTTGTATACGTAAAACAAGCACAGACATACATGCATTAGGTGTTAATGCCTAAGTCAGATTAGCTTAGGAATAAACGCTAAGGCGCATTGATAGGATTTTAGATTACCCTATATATGATAACCGCAATCGCACGGTGTCTACAATGCAGACAACGATAAGTACGGGTCGAACCCACAGGGAGCGGGGACAATACTGAAATTAATATCTCAATTAACTAATCAGAAACAATATTTTGAGATTTTTCGGAATTTTAATGAACGAGAAAATAATAAAATAAACTAGATAAAATGTACAATGTGATCAAGTAGAGAGGGAACTAGGTTTTTCGGTGTTCGCCAATTTGATATATTGTACTCACATTTAATCTCCAAAATTATCGTTTCACCACTGTAATTTTGTTCGCTTCCAAGTTGACATTTCTAAAGAATTGCTTATCAATCGAAAAGTATATCCCATCTAATGTTGTTAAGCATGCATATCAGTTCAAAAGCATAAACAATCAGTAAAAATATCTAACCAAAATATAGTTTCAAAGAATCAAACATCTAATTGATTGCATACACCGTCTAAGAATCTAATCAAATCAAGGCATATCAAACGGAAAGCATATATGATCAAATCTACTATTTATGCAATAATTAATCAAGCTAACAATGAAGATAAATTACTAAACATTTAAACCATTTATTTATAAAATTTTCAAAATCAAAATTGGTTTCTACCCAAAACCCTAGTCACAAGATTAGTGAAACATGGCTATGGGTTTCTTAAAACCCATTAAAACAAATAGAAGAGAGTTGAGATTAAACCCAGTAAACAACAATGATGATGTCTTTTTCCTTTTCAACAATTAACGTCACCTGCTTCTCCTCAATCCATGTACACCTACTTCTCCAACTTCCAATGACCTTCCGCCCCCTTTCACGTACATGCCTCCCTTTTCTTCTAACCCTATCTGACCTCCTCCTCTAGCTATTCTTTATGCCGTACCAACCAAACCTAAAACGAAAACTCCTCAGAAAGTCCCTAGCTCTTACGCTTTTATACCCAACACCAAGAAGTCACGTCACACACCACCTACCCTAGGCCTCTTCACGTGTATACTCTCTTACGCCTTTATTTTCTATTTTCTTCTCTCATTCACGTGCTACCTCAACCAACAAACTCCACGTGTGTTGTACCTTCCATAGGAAAGTCTTCTAGCCTTCTCAAGTCGCCATCAATCCCACATCTCACTCCCCTTAATCTTCACGTGAACCAACATAAACCTCTCTCCCTTTCACGTGTTAGTCAACCTCACAAAGAGGAAAGCTCGTGAGTGACCCACTTTCCTATTACCTAATGATGTTATCAATCTATAAATAAGTATGGCACCTTCTTTTTTGTTTGTCCACGTCACTAACCTCTTTCTCTCTTCTAACTCCAAAAGAGAATGAGTAATACCCCCTCTGACGCAGCGTACTTCTCTTTTCTCTTATTGCTTTTATACTGCTCCCAACAAGAAACGAAACTCACATGTGTTGACTTCCTAATCACCAACAACTAAACCAAGTTCCGTAGCCAACATTCACTTCCACACGCCTTTCACGTGAAGTCCCACAACCAACATTCACTTCTCTGACTTTTACCTGACAACTTCTAAGAAAAGTTCCCTTTCCTCTAGCCAGGTTTCCCAACTTAACCAACTCCACCTGCTTATATGTTTAGATACTCAAATAAATGTTAACTCCTTCTTCGACTGCATTTCCATCGTTACATGGTCCAAAGACCATTTAACACTTTTGATACTAAGATGTGCCCATTTAGCAACATTTTATCTGTAACGTTGGGTTTTATATTTATTACCTAAAAATTATAGAAACAATAAAATTAGTATCAACTTGAACACTAACAAATATAGATTAAGTGGTAAAAATATATAAATTATGCCCATATCAACATTAGTTATGGATCTAAGGCTAGGACGCATTAGTTGTTGGAGTTAACACTAAGATGCATCAACTATTAGAGCTAACACTAAGACGTATTATTTATTAGCACTAATGCTAAGACGTATTAGTATTGAGGCTAATGCTAAGACGCATTAGGTATTGATGTTAATGCTAAGACACATTAGTTATGAAGGCGCTAATGCTAAAACACATTAGTTATCAGCACTAATGCTAAGACGCATTAGGTTTTAGCCCTAATGCTAAGACGCATTAGGTTTGGCACTAGTACCTAAAACGCACTAGTATTGTATTAATGCTAAGACGTACAAGTATTGTGCTAGGGCTAAAGACGAACAAGGTATGCGTTTAGGCTAAGAGACACATGATTCGTGGCCATATGCTAAGGCACACATGATTCGTGTCCATAGGCTAAGGCACACACGATTCGTGACTATATGATAGACATATTTTTGTGTCTGATTTGTCTCAATTCTAAATATTGTTAGTGCATATTTTTGTACTAATTTTGGCATTTTATTATGTTTGTAGGTATTTTTGGAAGAATAAATAATCATGGAGAAATCTGCTAAAAAGTGTTAAAAACACCCCCATCAAAAGTGTTAAAGGCACCCAAGAAATTGTTAAAGGCACCCCCTTGGATTTGATAAAGGTACCGAGGTTTTTACTAAAGACACCCACTCTTCAAATTCAAATTTTGAATTTTGGCGGGAAGAATTTTCTCTCCAACTGTGAAAGATTTTTTCGATCTTAAAGACGTATTAAGGCAAGAAATCTTCTCGACTTATAATTAGAAAATCCTGAACGAGTTTGGAAACCATTTAATCAATTAAAACTTGGATCAAATATTCTTACAAGTCTGGGAAAGAAAAATCATGGATAAACAAGATCACATGAAATATGGGATTTACTTCCTTGTTTCCATTGGTTTTGATTCTGTAATCAGTTAAGGCAACAAGAGAAGGAAACAAACATCACCAAAGGTTGAGAATAATACGTAGAAAGGGAGAATAAAATTTCCCGAGATATGATCATAACACCGAGATTTGATTCATTAAATAAAATATATTTTCGAAAATTTGAGGAGGGATTGATGTTTTGGTATAAATAGAAGAGTCAACACAGAGTTCGGGGGGGAGGCAGAGGCCAGAGAGGAAGAAATCAAAAATCAGAAAAAATTTGTTCATGATCGTGATGAAGAACATGAAGAAATCGTTGCTAAAAGGTTGAAACTTCCGTGGCTAAAAAGTTGAAGATTCTATTGCTAAAGCTTTTAAATTTGCAACATTTATTTTCACTTTGCAACGTTTATCTTCAGTGAAACACTTTTCCCTCTGTAACAGTGAGTCTGTAATGTTTATAAACGTTGCGAATTTCCTGGTTTTCATTATTTTTACTATTTTACATCATTTGTAAACACTTTGAGCCATGAATCATTATTTTGAGCAAGTGATTAATACGAAGAGCTAAACCCCTTTGCTGAGGTGAAGGAGGAACCCATTGTTCCAAGAAAAATGGTATATTTCTATTTTAATTGATTTTTAAAATTTCTTTTATGATTATTTGCTTTGATTAAACATTGATTTAAGGATTTTTATTAAGTAGTTGTGATTTCTTTTGATAAAGCATGATTAGCCTAGGGTTTTTGACGTTCTACACTTTTGATTTACAATTGTTCATTTGAAAATCTAATTTTGCAACATATTAGAATCAATTTAAACGTAAGGAATTGCATGAATTTTGATTAGATTGAATCACTTTAATTGGTTAATGGTGAAATCCATAACCTCAGTATTTGTGAATATTACTTTCATCTTTTGTGTATATTTTCTAGTTTAAAAATTAGTTTATTAAATCTAAAATCAATCTTCACAAGTTCAAGAGTTTGAAACTCATTGTTACCCACAACTACAAATCACATCACTATATCCAGCTAAAGCGGACACGATTCATGGCTGTATCCTTTGTAACGCTTGTAAGTGTTGAAAATCTAGCTTTGAATTGTTTCCTTTGGCAATTAAGGTTGGAAAATGTTTCATTGGTTGTTAAAAACGCTTATAAGTGCTGCAAACTTATTTTTAATATTTTCAAATCCCTAAATTGAATTCTTTTCGTGCTCTTCACATTAGTTGTCTCTTTAAGCAATGATTAATGTGACTGAGGATGGATTTAGCTAGTAGAAGCTATGGAATTGTGTGTTAGCATAATTTTTGACTTAGTATCTAAGCACAGTTGTGGTACTTTAGTCAAGTAAATATGTATGTAATCTTCTATATAAAGCCATATAGGTATTTCAGTAAGTTAACATTATTCAGTTGAAAATTAATATTGACATAAGGTAATTTTGGGAATTCACCTGTGGAATATAATACCAAATGATACTCAAATTGATCTATATTAGTGGAAAATCCATCTAGGAGCTTGAGATTTTATGTAAAAAATCATAAAATTTTTGAGAATGACATAGTAAGCACCAGTATTATTCTGATGATTTCGTATAGTAATGAATGTTGATTCATTCAGTAATTATGTAGTTGTCCATACATATAGAGAGAGGATAGGGATGAACACCTGAGAGAGGACAAAGATGAGTACATGCCTAAAACTCTTTTGCATAATTCTGAGGTTTAATATTTCTCAGACACGGGTCTGAGATACCCTTGGAAAAAACCCACCATCTATATTAAGTCTTCTGCTTAGCGTGAAATGAGTAATTTTGCGTGGTAAGCAATAGATGATGGTCTGTCATACGAAATTAAACGAAATATGACTTTATAATTTAATGGTTAGATATTACCGAAAGAGTAGTAGTTGGCTTGAACTTTCGAATAAGCAAGCTAGAATGCCATCTTGGATGTATAAGTAGAGACCTATGGCAAAGCAAGACTTGGAATTGGTCGAAAAAGTATAGCTCAAAACTAATGCGGACAAGCTTGTTAGGAGCCATTGGACAGACAAGCCTTGGATGGAGACGATGCAAACAAGCTGGAGCTGTTGGATAAGCTTGGCTAGAATGGACAAGCAAGCTTAGGGTTTAGAAGTAGGACGATCAAGTCTTGAGAAAAGCTGGACGGACAAGAGAATAATTATTGTCTCTAGTATATATGTGTACAAAGATCAAGTTTTGAGTTGTATTTGGAACATGAAGCACGTTTTATTATGAAAAACATATATTCTTAATAGTAAAGTTAAAATTGCCAATATGAGATATGAACATACCTTCATTAGTAGCAATATATATTTGTGATAAACCAGGGTAAGAAGTACAAATACTAGCATTTGCAAGATTTGAGGTCAACTAATTAATAGCACCAAAATCAATATACCAATAATTTTCTCTTAGGATGTTGGCACTAGCTAGCATTGCTGAAATTTTTGGGTGTTGGTTCACATCCTTGCTAAACGAAATTAATGCAATCATAACATTCTAAGGTAGTATGACCAGTTTTAGAACATACTTGACATATACGAAGAGTTGTACCTGGTGAAATGATCTTGGAAAATATCTTCCATATGTATAAACATTAGGTCGAAAACCACCATAAGAATTAGCATGAAAAACTCTAAGAAAACTAGACGCATGAGCTTTTCCTCGAAAATTGCTAAAGTTATAAAAATTAGGTCAAAGATTTCTACCATGAACTGAAGATGAAGATGATGCTATAAAAGCTTTTGATTAAACATCAGATTGTCTAGAAACAGTTCTCTCATAAATTATGGCTTTCTCACTAAGTAGTAACTATGAATCTCATAAAATGTAACTAGAGAAGATCACACACGAAATGAAGAAAAAAACGCTTGCTAGTCAAGACATAATACTCCAAGAACACAAACCAAAAGTTCATCATCAGAAATCTTGGATCCAAATGTTACTAATTGATTTGAGATTTTATCTGGTTCATCAACATACGTAGAAACCTAAGAAGACTCTAATTTAAGTTAGGAAGTGCGTTTTAAGTTGAACAATGTGTGCTGGAAAAGAAACACCAAAATCGTTTTTGCAGATTATACCATAACACTTTAGATCTAGAAAAATCAGAAACATACGAGATAACAGTCAGTGAAATATAAGCATTCAGAAAAAAAAAAAAAAAAACAATTATCTTCTTCTTGCCACAAGGTATGAGTAGGATGGACTATTTTAGTAGTACGAGTTGCACTGTTAGAATGAATTTAATCCATCAACATAAACCAATTGATAATTGGTTAATAAGAAATTTTCAAGTTAGAAAATTATGATCCTGAAGCTTATTTGGGATAATGTTTGCTAAGGTATGAAGGGGTACTAAAATGAATAAAAAATCATTATTATACATATTCGATGTATTTGGGACATGTACTAATAGAAGCTTTCAAAGAAGAAATTACTGGTGAAAATGAAGGATCGGGAACCAGAAGACATGGGGTTTTCACTATGATACCATAGTAGAACTCAGACTGAGGGAGAACTAAACCAGACTATTATTGCGACAGATTATTACATCAGGTTCTTTATATAGAACAAAAAGAGGTATACAGCAGTGTAGTCCATACCGGCCGATACGGCCGGTATACAGCCGGTTTTACCGGTTTCGGCCGAAAAGCGAGACGAAATCCGGTACACCGATAAACGGTATTTGACCGAAAAAATCAGCCGGTATGGACTGTACAGGTACGACCGGTACGACCGGTATTGACCGGTACGACCGTTTTTTTCGATTTTTTTTATTTTGAAAAAATAAAAAATAATAATTTATCCTTGTTTTAGGGTTTTCAATTGTTACTCATATTTTTTATGATATTTTAGAATTATATATGCATATGATAATATCTACAATTAATCTAATGATATTGAAATTGTAATATCTTTGTTTAATTAGCATTTTAGACGATAAACTTTGAAGTTGTTCTTGTTTCTCTTGTATTTCCAGTTTGAAATTTGTATGAAATCTATGGATCTATATATTTTGGATGAATACTAATTTATCTTTCTAAACTTTGTGAAAAAATGTTTGTTATAACGTGTTAAAATATATTTATAGTTATAAAATGTGAACTAGTATTTTTTTTATAAAATTATAGGTATAAAATATATGGACCGATATTTCACCGATATTTAAACCGAAATTTCTCCGGTATACCGGCGTACCAGTGTATCGCTCTTGACCGGTACAAACCGAAATCCGGTATGGTACAACCTTGGTATATAGTTAACTAATACAAAACTAATAGTAAAACACCAAGGTGACCAAGTTTGGTTTACAAAAACTCCTCATATATTATTTCTTACAAATAAAAACCATTTGAAATAAAAATGATACAAAAACCCCATTTCAAACGATTATCTTTAAATTTAGTTTTCTTTACTTTTCAAAATATCAATCATGCCCTTCCCTATATATTCTTAAGCCTTTGAAAGGAAAGTTTTTGGCGGAAGAAAATTTTGAGAGAGAAAAAAACAGATCTTCGTTTTTTATTGAGAAAGAGAAAATATTTAGAGAGAAATCAAAAATATTCAGAGAGAAAACAGATCTCCTAGAAATTATTTTCCGATCTTCGTTTTTTCTTTGTTTTTAAGGTTTCAATTCTAAAATTCAAAGATTCGCGCCGATTTAATCAATATTTGCAACTTATAAAGTAATTTTTATGTTCAAATAGATTTAATAAGAGTAGAGCAGATCTGGTATTCGTTTCAGTTTAACTGAAGTAGAGAAAAGAATTTACAGTTTTAGTTTGTTCTTCGAACCATTCATCGAAGACTGAAATTCAACTTTTCAGTTTGTTCTTCGAACCTATCATCAATGAGATTAGATTGGTTTGAAGAATCCAACTGAAGTTACAGTTTATCCTTACAATTTGATAATATTCTTATTCTTATCAAGCTAGTGTTTTAGTTGAATCATTCATCGGAGACTGAAATTCAACTTTTCAGGTAATCGATAATGTTTTTGTTTGAATTTTCGAGTTTATGTTGATTATGAAACTCAGATCCATTTGTTTTTACGATTTTTTTGGTTATGTTGTTGATGTTCTTATTCAAATATATTGGAATAAAAATTGTTATGTTGTTGATGTTCTTATTCAAATTTGTTGTTGTTGTTGATATTCACATCTAGTGAAACTTTTTTGGTTTCATACTTTGTCATGTAGATTATAGGATCTGTTTTCGCGGTTATATCTCACAAAGAGGATACATTATCGTTTCGTATTGGTCTACAAGCATTTATTTTTTATTTGAAGGGTAGTATATGTTCAAGTTGGTGTCAATTCTCTCTTCTTTCTATAGAAATTTTCTACATAGTTGGTTATCAACAAAAGGTTATCAATTGTGATTTTGATCTCCAATCGGTTGCTCTATTTACTTTGTTTAATAAGCTTCCATCTCTTCAGTTACATATAAGGCATGGAGATGAGTGTTCAAGTTCTAGTTCAGGAAGTTCAGTAACTATACCTTTTGAGCATCCATGAAGTTTAGGAATCATACCTTTTGAGCAGCCACAAAGTTCAGGAATTATACCTTTCGAGCATGCAGGACTTACAAATTTAGTTGATTATGATGTTCGTATTAAAGTTAAAGAACCGTTGAAGTCTGCGCTTTGGTTAGGCATTTTTCAGGGTGTCAATCAGGTGTTTACGGGAGGTGTTCAACAAGTTCGTTCTGATTTGTTGAAATATCATGCAACATTTGGGTATTCATTCAAGACGACAAGGAATGAGAGGTTGAGGATTGGTGCATGTTTTGTTAAGAATGAAGAAGAGAAATGTGAACGGCATATATATGCTGCTTCTATTGATGGTGTTGAAGGTAGTCCTTTTATTATCAAGGAGTTAAATAAGATGCATACTTGTTGTGGTGGAGTTGTAAACAGACCACATGTGTCGAAGAAACTAATTAGTAGCTTGATTCTCGAAGAGATTAAACATAATCCAAAGAAGAAGACAAAGGATATTATGAATTAGTTTACAAGAGAGTATGGCTTTGACATTAGTCGTTATTATGCATATGCATGGAAGAGGCATGCATTAAAGATTATATGGGGAGAGAACGAGAAATCATTGATGTACTTGAAATGGTATACCAAAAAATTGATTGAAACCAATCCCGGATCTCGTGTTGTTTTGGAAGTTGAAAATGGGACTCAAAAATTTCAGAGATTGTTTATCTCTTTCGGAGCATGCATTCGTGGATTCAATTACTGTCTTCCTTTATTATTCCTTGATACAGCCTATTTGAAGAGAAAATACCTTGGTCATATTATGGCAGCAACATGTCTAACCGGGAATGATGGTAAGTTTCTTAAACATTCTATTTGTTTCTGCTGGTTTCATCATTTTTATATGCTGAGATATTTTTTCCTGTTTTGTTTCAGAAATTTATCCTTTAGCTTATGCTGTGGTTTCATCGGAGAATGACACGAACTGGAAATGGTTTTTGGAGAATTTGAATATAGTCTTTTCTGCTCTGCGCAAAAAGCTTACTTTTGTGAGTGATCGAGGTAGTGGTTTGGTGAATCAAATTCTTGTTGTATTCCCTGATGTTGTTCAAGGTTGGTGTTATTGACATATGAAGAAAAATATCAATACATACTTGCCGAAGGCCAATAAGGGTTATAACAATTATGTGTTGGGATTGTTTGAAAAATGTACGTATGCTAATAGACATACAAAAATTTTAGAGACCTGGGAGAAGTTGATGCAGGTCAAAAATTAGAAGTTACAAGATTATCTGAGTAGAGCTCCGGTTGATAAATGGGCAAGTGTTTGTTTCCCTGGTCGTCATTATGGTAGGTTGTGTTCGAATATCGCTGAGAGTTTCAATAGTTGGATCCTTGAAGAGAGAGAGAAGCCTATATGAATCATGGTTGATGAGATCAGAGTAAAATTTATGAATCAAATGTGTGAACGTCGAGAGACATGTGCAACCTTATTGAAGTGGCGAGAAACTTTATGTCCAGAATTTGAAATTGAGTTCTACAACAACAAGATGCACGGCCGTGAATACAGTATCACCAAGTCGTCGCAATATGTGTTTGAAGTTCATTCGACATTAACACAAATGGTCGATTTGCAAAGAAGAACATGTTCTTGCAACCATGGTGCATCAACGGTTTCCCTTGTGCCCACGCTATCCGCTGTATCATGTTAAATGAATAAGATCCGTATAAGTATGTCGAATTCTACTTTACTGTAAAGTTCTACCGTGAATCCTATGCAAGAGAAATTAATCATGTCCCCAGAGTTGAAAATCCCGCGATTATGTCTCCAAAATTTATTGTTCTTGGTCCTGAGGCTCTACCACAATCAGGTCGTCCAAGGAAGAAGAAGAGAATTCCTAATACAGGTTCAGTTTCCAATAAGAAGATGAGAACTTGTGGTAGCTGCCATGTTTTGACTACCCATAACCGAAGGACATTCCCTGCGCATCAGATTTGAAGTCATTTCGAATACAATTCATCGACTTTCATTTTCAGTTTTCGTTTAGACTACTATATGTTTCAATCTACATTTTTTTATTTATTCTTTTTTCTATATTTTTTACAGTTAAACATGTTAATTTGCTGCAGGTGTTTCATGTTTTTTTAATTTTAGATTAAGTTTGTCAGAGTTGCAGGCTTTTATAATTTGTTGGAACCAAAATAAGTTTCATAGTTTGTCACATGCTTCTGTATTTTTTCATCTCTAATATTGTGGAAATTTTTTTGGTTCTATCATTTTTTTTCACCTGGAATAAGATGAAACCAAAAAAATGATGGAACTTCTTTTGGTTCCATCATTTTTTTTTCATCTGGAATAAAATGGAACCAAAAAAATGATGGAACTTTTTTTGGTTCCATCATTTTGATTTGCGTCTGTGATATGTTTGTTCAATGCCTAAGATTTTAGCTTTTCTGCATTATGTTGAAACACTTTTTGGTTTCAAATTTTTTGTTCCATCAATTGAGATCTTTAAAAACATACAAACTGAGATGTTTTTATAAAAGTTCCAAGTATTTTAAACAAAAATTGAAATCATTACACAAGTACTTTAAACAAAAACTAAAACTATAATTTTTTTAATTGAAAACGAAAACTGTCAACTTTAAGTTGCAACTTTGGCCTCATAGTCTGCACCTTTGTCAAGGAGGATCTTTCAGGCCAGCTTTGGGCTCATATTCTGCACCTTTTGTTTTATATGCGCTTCAGACGAAAAATTTCCATTCAAGAGGCTCTTCATGTAATAGCAAACATGAAGGCCACAATCATTCCTGAAATTAACAAAACAAGATATTTAAATTGAACAAAACAAAAAATGAGCGAAATGAAGAGAGTGAAGAGGAGATCTCAAAACACAAGTTCTTTTAAAGCATTTACACATCTTGCTGACAACACAAAGGGGTGTTCAAAACGAATTCTTTTGGTTTACTTTCCAACTCTAGTGAGAGCTTTGCAACATGTTGTTTGAATGGTGACACCATTCTTTCTTTCATGCTTTCGGCACTTTTGTTGCATTCATCTTCAGTTTCATCTATGGAGTTGTAGTGAGAGAATTCTCCAGTCTCATTATCAAAAGCTAGCAATGTCCAGTGGAACAACTTTTCACCAAGTTTTGATGAGCAATGGAACAAATATAAATTCTGGACTGTAATCCATGTTGTCGATGAAAGCTTTAATTGCAGAGTGACAATTTTGCCCGATTGAGTGTAATGTCTGAAATTCAGTAAAAAATCAAAAATCAAGTTCTAATTTGGTTTTAGAAAAACACTTGTATAAAAGAATTTAGAGGAAATTTACATAGACATATGTGCTTAGAAAAACTGCTCTTTTGTACTTAAGAGTACCATCTGGTTTCAAGTCTTTCTTTGATATGTTCTTTTGCAACTTCAGCATGTAGAATTCAATCATATCTCCGGCGACGTCACCCTTTCTTATCAAGTTATTCAAATTCCTTCTCGCTATGTACAATATAAGATCTCTTTTCTCCCATGCCATGTCACTGTTGTTCAATTGTTGAAAAAAAATTAATGATTAAAGAAGAAGAAAACAAACTGAAAGAAATGTATTCTCATTTTGGTTTCAACACTGAAATTATGAAACCAAAAAACTGAAAAGTATGAATACCACTTACCTTTCATTATGCATTTTAAAATATCTTCACACGAGTGGTTTCTGATTTGAATCGAGTACCTGCATAATCTTCAAGTTGTCAACAGCTTTCAACTTCACCTCTTTTTTTTCCGTTTGTTTCTTCTCCGACTTTTTAGAGTACTTTCTGCTAACACAACGACTATTGTTTTTTTTTTCTTCTTAACTTCCCCATGTGTATAATCCTTCATCTTAACATGTGCTTGCATATTCATTTTGTTTTTCCTAATTCTTGATATTATGTTACTCACCTTTTGTTCGGGAGTGACGTCTTCATGCTCACTATCTTCTTTGTCATTGTCGATTTGCGTCAATCCCAAACGAAATGAGGCATATCATCTTCTAAATCAATTACATCTTTTTCCATGTGTATAACTGAGTAGTAACACATGCCTTAACTTTCTGGATTTGATGTAGAACCCTTCTTTGCATATTCATCTTTCATTTGTTGAAGAACACTTTCATCAATTGAACCCTGAGTTGACACTTCAATATCGATCTCTGGCTTTGACGAAGAAATTTTCTTGGATTCCAGTTCTACCTGCTTATCCACCTTGATATCTTCTATTGTGTTTGGAGTCAATTCAGAAACTTCTTCTATTACACTCTTCAATTCAGTCTTCGACAATAAAGATTCAACTTGTTCAACCACCTTGATATCTTCACTTGTGTTTGGAGTTATCTCTAAAACTTCTTCAATTACATTATCTGCTTCGCTTGGTTGATTTCAGATTCAACTTGCTCAGTCACCTTCAATTCTTCGATTGTTTTCGGAGTTAACTTCGAAACTTCTTCAATCAGCTGCTAAACTTTTCCTTCAGATGATGAAACCTTTTCTGGTTCCATCACTTGTTGCTCCTGAACTTTTCCTTCAGATGATGAAACCTTTTATGGTTTCAACAAACAACCTTCAAAATCTTTAATCAAACCTTGAATCTGAACTTCATATGCTGAAACCTTTTCTGGTTCCATTGCATCATCTTGTTGTGTTTCTTCATGCAGATTCATTAGCTGCAAGATTTATTGAGTTCAAAAAATTAGATTCATTGACAACAAACAAATCAAATCAAAGTAAATTATCACCTCAGCATTATCTTCGAAAACAACATTGTCAGACTTTTTCTTTTATTCACCATCTTCAACCAATAAATCATTTTCTGGTTCAATCACAACATCACCATCATCTTGTCATCCATAAAACCCTTTCTTTTTCTATCATGTCATCCACAATCATTATAGATTTGCTTATCATATCCTGCAACATTAACATATCTAACTCAATATAATTTCTCAAATGAAACTTTTCTGGTTTCATTAAAAAAGAAATCGGTAACAATCTATTCTAGTGGAACTATCATTAACCCAACACACACAAATAAACAAGATCATATTTAACACATCTAAGATTTAACATATCACCTCCACATGTTCTTCACGGTTCGAAACCGTTTCAGGTATCGTTTCTTCACGGTTCGAAACCGTTTCAGGTACCATTTCTTCCCGGTTCGAAACCGTTTCTGTTTCATCTTTTTTACATTTCCGTCTCACGTAAGTCTCCTTCACTGGTTGTATCCTCTCCTCAACATCATATTTGGTAAGTATTTATTGATCTTCTTCAGAAAGCCCATTGTTATCAACGGTTCTAAGCTTTTCAATCAAAATTCTCTCCCACTGATATTTAGCCTTGTAAGGGTTATCTTCATTTTCAGTTCCAACATTCTCTTCATTTTGTGCAATCTCTTCATTGCTAGCACCAATATTCTCTTCACTTGTAGTACGCTCGTCATTGCCATCACTAACCTGCAGTTCACGTGCAATACGTTCGTCATTTCCATTACCAACCTGCAGTTCACGATCAATATACTATTCAACATGAATATCTTCTTCCTCTATGCGCTGGACCAAGCGTATTTCTTATTCATTATATAGAAGCAAGAGAGATCTCTGACGGTGACCCACATTCATCTGCAGAACACAAGAAAAATGATGAAACTTTTTTTGATTTCATCATTTTTTTTCATCTGGAATAAGGTGAAATTAAATAAAGGATGAAACTTTTTTTGGTTCCATCATTTTTTTCATCTGGAATAAGGTGAAACCAAATAAATTATGGAAATTTTTAAGTCTCAGGCATTAAAAGTATTAAAAAAAAAAAAAACTATTGTTGCTTTTACGTTTGAGAAATTTTTTGGTTTTTTGTTAAGATCATCGAAATTATTCACTACTGTCTTGCATATTCCATCTAGGTTCCATGTAGCGAACCTTGCGTACATGTCGTGCCCATCCTGTCTTAAGGGGATGTTTGACATCTCGGCAAACCTATGTCATCGACTGCCTGCCGAGTGTTGGTCGTTTTGTGACCATCGGAGCGGCAATACTGAAAAAAAGAATACACAACATTCAAATTAGTAATCAAACTCGGGAAAAATAAAAAACAAACAACTTATGAATCAAAAAAAATAAAAATTAACTTACCAATCGGTAAATTACGCAACCAGATACATCATCAACTTGTTTGGCTTTTATTATAGACTCAATTAGATACTCATGGAAAACATCTGGCCAACACACCTTATTCATCTC
Organism: Papaver californicum; assembly: GCA_023531435.1. Classification (NCBI taxonomy): domain Eukaryota; kingdom Viridiplantae; phylum Streptophyta; class Magnoliopsida; order Ranunculales; family Papaveraceae; genus Papaver; species Papaver californicum. The sequence continues at coordinate 3,181,372 of JAJJMC010010016.1, read as the reverse complement.
AAATACTTGGTATAAATATTTTGAAGTCAGATTCTGCTCACCTTTGTTTGGGAAAATATTGAAACAAGGAGATAGATGACGAATAACCTGATGAAGTCTTCAGCTTTGCTTTCATCCGCTGCAGTTTCCATCATACCTCTCAGAATATCAGTTTTCCTCATTTTCTTATCTCCCTTAAAGTTCTCAACCACAAACATGTTTACCTTTTTCTTCAGCTCATCATCTTTGGCTATATCTACATATTTCATCCTTTGTAGACCAAAAATCACAGCGAATTGGTCCAGTGTGGTCTGCAATATCATGTTCTTTGCTCTCATTAACTTAAAACAATCTGGTTTCACACTCTTCGCACTCTTATAATATGAACCTAAGATCATCTGAATTGCTTTCGTCATTTTCTTCAATTTTTCTTCTTGTAGTGTACCTTCGTAGAACGGTTTGAAGAAACGCCAAAATGGACAAGCAACAAGGGACTTCATGTGTTGTTCCTTTTTTGTATCAAAGCTTTTATGGCAGGTGCCTCCGCACACAAATGATGCAACAAGCACCTATACGGTTCAATTTTTTCCCTGTTGTTAAACCGAAAGTAAACTATAAGCACCAACAGAGTTGGTTTCAACCATACAGTGAAAAGGATGAAACCAATTTCGGTTCCATCAAAATAGCCATTAAGTAAAAGAACACCAACATAGTTGGTTTCAACCGTACAGTGAAAATGATGAAACCAATTTCGGTTCCATCAAAATAGTCATTAAATAAAAAAAATACCAACACAGTTGGTTCAACCATACAGTGAAAATGATGAAACCAATTTCGGTTATATCAAAATAGACATTAAGTAAAATAACACCAACAAAGTTGGTTCAACCATAACTGAACATAATCAAATCGTGAATAAATAAGGTGAAACAGATGAAACCTAAACCTAATTTATGATACAAACAAATGATAAGAAATAAAACCTAATTATGCAAATTCAGTGATGAAACCAAAATTGCGAAACCAAAAATCATTGATGCATGTTGATTTTCAACCATAAATAATCAATAAATAACAATGAAACTTCGATTTACTTTTTGGAGAATCTTGTTTCTTCACTGTTTTCTTAAGTTTTTTGTCGATATTTTCATCTTTCTTTTTCTCTTGTTTCTTCACCATTTTTGATTTTGTTCAGTGATTTGTTTCGATGTTGAAATTGTTACAAAAACTGAAATCAGATATGAGAATAAAATAGACAATTAATTTGAGATCTGAGTTAATAGTGGGAGGAGGAGGTGGGAAAGGGAGTAAAGCTACTGATGATGATGAACAACAGCTTCAGAATAGAAATTCATATTTTGATTTTGATTCTGAAGGTATTGGTGGTGATGCAGATGATGATGACGATGAGGATGATATGGATGAAGATGAAGATGATATTGATTCAGGAGTTGGTACTGATGATTTTGATTTATCGGAATTGGGTGAAATTGGGAAGTGGTTGAAGGGGGAAAAATGTCGTTACCAATTGAATGAGAAAAACTAAATGAGAGCGGTTATTTTCTCTCTCGGAAATTAAGGAAGGGTAGTTAAGGCAGTTGATTTCAAATGGGGTTTTTGTGAACATTTTATTTTGTTGTGTTTTTTGTTATTGGATAGTGATATCTTTGGGGTTATAATCTACGGACAGTAACTAATAATCAAGATTCAAGAAGACGTTAACAAATGTACAGATAGAACTGGACAAAGATAATAACCAATAAGACATTAACACGTGTGACAGACGTTGATTGTACAAAATAGACGAGCGTAAACACATTATAAGAAAAATGTTTCTTCCGGTTATTATTAATGGGATTTAAGTGAAGATTTCATTTATTTATAAAAATACCATTTACAAAAAAATGGACATCAATATTTAATAATTTTATATTTCAAACTATACTTATGATTTTTGTGAATTTATATATTCAAAAAGTCCTTTTAATTATCTACACAACCTGCTTGATAAGAATATTAAAATTTTATTTTTCAAAGATATATATGTCTCTAAATTTTTATACATTTTCCATCACAAGTTAAACATACTTTGAGATTAGATTAAAAGAATTTATACTTACGCATCGCTTAGCGGGCGTTCAAACCCTTTAATTCATAAATTCATAATAAAAAAACAAAGCGATTTAGTCTTCTGATGAAAAACTACAACACATGACGTGCAATGTGCGTCAAGATTGCTCGGAAGGTAAGTGGGAAAAAATAGCATTTTCGAAATGCGACATACGTGCACACTTCTTGTGTTGTAACTTAAACGGTTGAATAAGCTATATACCCATTTATTTTCAGTTTTCAAGAATTTCATTTATGTTTTATTCAAATGCACCATTGAGTGCCAGTAAATTTTCGAAATTTTTGTTCAATAATTGTGAAGATGACATGGAAGTAAACTAGAGGATCTCTTTTGGTTATGAGGAATATAACGTGAGAGGCTAGTTTACGAATTTACAAAATTATTTAATCAATAATTTTGATAAAAGTGGACTGCTAATTCAATTCAAGACTAATCGATCGAAGATGATTATCTTTTCATTCTTAAATTAGCAAAATTTGGTCATAAGGACGCCTTATGTTAGATATTTTTAAAAACGTTATATTTTATTTACCGCTACAATGGTGTCCTGGAGGTATACATAAAACCTAATTCTGTTTTAGTTTGGAATCGAAAGGATACGACCTTTCCCATTAGTCACCATTCATGTCTATTGGAGATTGTTGGTGATGAACATGCATATTGAACAGATACAAATATCTTATAGATAGCGATGAATTGATCCTCATCAATACATCAAAAAACTTGTCTCGTCTTCACTAAGCATCATCAAAAACTTCTTATGATTCAAGAATTTTTTTTTATCAAAAACTTCTTACTATATATTCTTTATTAGATCAAGGAGTGCAAACCTTACATTCAATTACGTTGTTAAAGGGATTCATTGTATCATGGAGATATTATTTTACATACCCATTTGTAATCGCCAATAATTTGGAATGGATCGAAATAATCGTCTAAAAAAATCTTAATCGATTCTTAAAGCCTCAAGTACAATAATTTTATTTTGTGTTTCATCCTCTCTCCTGTACTAATTTTCCAACATCTTCAAAGACATACCCTGTGGGAAACACTGAGAATCCGTAAGAGATGCTCTTAACACTATGATTTCGAAGCCTATTTTACAACATGTACCTAGCTTAAGGTGTCAAATAAAAAGATATACTCTCTCAGTGGTTAAAATGAAAAAAATCATAGTAATTCTTTTCTTGGAAAATAGTATAACATTTGTATAATTTAAATTTTTTTACTTGCACCTTTATCCTTTACTTTGTATTTAAGATGATGTACTCGTCGGTGATGGAATGCGTAATTTTATTTTTGTTTTTCGTGAGACCATGATCCTCAATAAGAAAGTCATTAACCGAAAAGTTAGTTACCAATTGATTTTCATCCGGAGGGTCACCAAAAAATAACAGCATAGTGTAATATTGGTGCAAGCCTTATTTGGTAAAATTTATGATTATCTATTTATAGTTATAGATAATCATAAATTAATAAATAATTTTAAAATAAAATAATTATTTTTTATGATAAATTTTTATAAATATTTTTTTAAAATAGTTGATTATCGATTATTTAACGTTTGATACCCAATAAATGTCTAACACATTACTTTGGTACTCAGCATTTAAAATATTAAGGGTTCATATCTTGATCCGTCAAAGACTGTCAAGTCTAACGGATGGCCAAACTGTGCTAATATTTCCGTAACAGATTGACTAGAATTAACGACCACAGTCTATAATCGTTGGAGGAAGAGAATGGTTCTCAGTTCCTATTAATCTTCTTCTTCCCTTCAAAACTTACATCAACAGGCTATGAGTGGTTCGTGAGAAGAAATCAGACAAGAAACCAGGGTTGAAAGATAGCTAGAAGATGTGGTCGTTGTTGGCTTGAATGGAGAAAATGGGTTCGATTTTGAGAGGAGTTTGTGAACCTGGGATGAATCTGAGATGGGTTTGAGTGTTTTTTGTGTGAATTCAAAGCCGAGAGAAAAGTCTGTGATAGATTTGGAATATGGGTTTTCCCCTAATTGACAGTTGCAAAGAAAATATTTGGGGGTTATGAAATTAGGGTTAGGGTTTGAACCTGATTTTGATTCGGTGTAATGTATAATTTACGAAAATCAAAGTTAGGGTTTATATTATGTTAATAGTTCAGGGGAAATTAAATTGAAGGTTTGATTGATTTGAGGTGGTGGTCTTATTAATAGCGGAAGGGATATTATTCTGTTAATGGAGGAAGTAGGAGAAGGAAGAAGAAGAAAATGGTGGTTGGGGTGTAAAAGAAGGTGAAAGTTGGTTGTTGTTGGATGGAAAGACAATGAATTTGGGTCTGGTGGATCTGTGAGAAGTGGTGATCGATGATGGTTTTTATGGACAGAATCAGTTGAATACGGAGAACAAGAATTTTCGTTTCCGTCCAGAAGAGAAGTTAGATAACAAGCAAGAAAATCAGGAAAGGTTTATGTTGGTGGCGATGGCAGAGAAAGAAGATGTTGTTGTTGGCAGTAAAGTAGAACTGATAAATTAAGGAGAATTAAAGATATGGTCGTTATAGAACTACAACTAACAGAGAGGATGGAGCTGGTAGTTCAAATTAAAGAGGTTTATGAGAGATTTGGAAGCCTGACAGAGATTCAAGAGATGGGGTTTTGAGACAGTGAGAAGGAGAGATAGAAATTGTGATGCTGCCAAGAAATTGATTGAAATTGTGATGAGTTATTGCTTGTGAATGAATGGGTTTAATAGAAATCTTACAGAGATGAAGTTGGTTGATGTTGAAATTACAATCAATCTCTCGCATGAATCAACCATGAAACTGCACGCATGTGTTCGACAGAATGCTTGAGTGAGTTGTTGTGTGTGAACTGAATTGGGTCATTGTTATCATTAACAAGGATAATAAGGTATAAAACTGATTCCGTTACATATACACTATCTTAGTTAGGTTAATGGTTTGACTTGACAGTCTTTGACGGGTCACGATACCAACCCTTAATATTTTAAATGTTGGGTACCAAAGTAATGTGTTGGACATTTACTGGGTAACAAACGTTAAATAGCGCTTGATTATCGTAGAAAAATGTTCTCAAATAGGAGGGAAAAAACGATGATTTAAGATTTTTTTTAGTCCGTTATTGATTTTTTGTGAAGAAAATGAGAAAAAAAAATCCTATTCAATTTTGTTAAAAGATATAATTGATTATGATAATTTTTAAAATATTTTTTTTTTTATTTATAAAAATAATGAGTTTTTTTTAATTATAATTAAAATAAACAATTATTATAAATTTTAACAAACATCTATAAAATGGATTATGGATTATGGGCTCATAATTCATTATCATAATAGTTATCAAACATCCCTATAACCATGTAAACGGATGATCTTTCTTCACAATTAATAAGAGCAAACAATACCAACTAACTTTCTCTCTCCTTTATGAGTAAGTAAAACCCTAAAAAGAAAAAACCAGTTTGGACGGCGGCTTCTGAATAAACCCTTCGGGGTTTGCGAGGGCTAAATCGGAGACATAATATGGGGATTAGGACAGAGATTTGTAAGAATTTACTTTTAATTTGTTTGCAGTGGAGTTTTTGTTACCCATCTTTCTATCTTTTCTCTGTGAGGTAAGAAAGTTTTTTGCCTCCGTTTTATCTCGGGATTAAGGGTATTAGGAAAGGATATTATGCTGGTAAGGGGTCTTTGATATTTGGATATGATGATTCTTTTGTTTCTCTAAATCTTAGTTTCTTCTTTTGTTTGAAAAATTCTTCTTTGTTATAAGAAGTGATCTTCGTTTTTAAATAAAACTTGTGTTTCTAAATCTTTTGCATTTTGAAACTCATCTTTATATTCTAAAAGATGTTGGCTCCCTTTTTCAAAATATCTTGTTTTTTAAAACTCATTTTTTGATTTCTGTTTTCTTCTAGTAGCATTGCAAAAGATAATCTTTCATTCGTAACCATGTAGCTTTTTCCATTCCTTTTTTGGTTTGATTTAATCCTAATTTGTCCTCTCACTCCCCTAAAAAGAGATCTGTTTTATCTTGTGATTGTCGGAGCATGTGATGCTGCCTATTTTAGTATTAAGCGCTTTTTTCTGAGTTAGAAATAGTTATTCCAGAATCCTTTAAGTGAATCCATATTTTGATCTTTATGTAATGTTATCTCCCCTAATCACGTCTCCAAAGTGCATCCCCCAGGTAAACCCTTTTTTCTCCTTTTTTGTTTTAGTCTTAATCCTTCTTCAAGCTCATTAGATATCTGATTTGAAGATTTGCACTATTGTTTTCCTAAATCTTTGAGTCAACTCGTTGTGTGGTAAATTTTTCTACCGAGTCAACTCATTGGTTGTTAAAAATCTCTTTTTCTACAGGAAAAATGGAACCCCCTCTACACTTTCTTGAAATAAATCCTTCTTTTGTTCTGAACCTTTCACTGTCCGGGTCTTTCGACCTTGATTTAAAAATTGTTCGTGTCTGCGACTTGAAAAAGTCACAGACTTGCCTATTTTCTGCTGAGAAGATTGACTTGATTCCATTATGCTCTGTCATGGAGGCCACTCCGAAGGGCACGGGATCAATCAGGGGATATCATTTTCTCTGATTAATGTGTTCTCAATATCTTGATAGATTTATCACTTGGTTTGGAGCTTGCGGTGGATAAAGTGAAAGGAAATACGGTTGGAGGCGAAAGAACCTCTTGTTGGACGATTGATGTTATTTACTTTTTAATCAATGTAATCTTCGGTTTAGTAACCGTAAGAAATCTTGTCCTCGATTTTCAATCGAGTATGTTGATCGGTAATTTAATGTTTGTAATCCCTTTTGTACAAGGTGAATGTATCCATGTAAGAGAAATTCCAGGGGCATTGGCATTGGCATTTTATCCAATATGACTTGGCAAACTCAATTATGTGAAGTGGTAAAATATTGACTGATTTTTCAAATTGGATCCGTTTTTTATATAAACTAATATTATCTTTAAATTAAATGAGACTTATTTTATTTAAATAACCTTATAAATCTAATAAGTGGGATCCATTATATAAATAATATAATTAAAGTAATGATTATAACTAACTTAACAAACTTTTTAAATATAAAAATTATTTTACAAACTTTTTAAATATAAAAACTATTTTGCTCGAGCCTATGTTAAGTCTATCGTCTTAACATCAGACGATGCTCGGTCTATCCTGGGCCGAGCGACTCAACATGAGTCGATCGTCTTAAACATAGATGATCGATTTACCTTGCACCTCAATGGGAACCTCCCCACCAATACCAATTTGGCAATCTATTTTTTGGATTTTTCTATCCCATTGTAGGGCGGTAATTATCAACTTAACCAATATACCTACCCTACTAACTTTGCTCTAAATGTTAGTTTAATTAATATATAATTTATTGACTTTCCAAGAAAAAAAAAACAATACCAACTATTTTAGTAATACTCATATCTTTTCAATGTTATGCTTAAAAAAATTAAGAAAATTCACTGTTTAATCCAAAGTTATGAAAATAAACACCGCATATTATACATCTACCGTGGCTTCCTCTTTTTGATTGCAAAAGTATTGAACAAAAACACAACAATTTTTGTCTTGTGAATTTGTTTTTCTTAAACAACAACTAAAAATGTCGGCAAAGCCATATTGGGTCTTGAATCTTGATTTGTGTGGAACAATTCACAATCTTATATAATATAGGTGGAGTCAAGAATTAAAGAGAGAAGTAGTGGGGTGGAGCGATATTTAATTGGTGGTGGGTTTTCGGTTATCTTTTAGTTTTTTCGGTGGTTGTGCCTGTCTCCTCCGTCAGGTGGAATGCATGTTTCTGTTCCACCGCTTTTTCCGCTGCTACCTTCCATCTTTCAGGATGTTGCTGGCTCTTCTGTTAGAGATTTTTATGGTAACTCTAGTTCTAGGGATTCTGCCTTAGGTGGTGAGAATCCTCTAGTTGGTTCTCATTCTTCTTTGATTTCTCCTTCCGAGAACAATTGAGCTTCACCTTTTTTTCCGGTGAAGAAAGATACCTCTCTGTCTGCTTCGATGAAATTTGTTTCTACCTCTCTTGTTGATGGAGAAAGAGTGGTAACGGTTAATGGAGTATATCTAGCACCTAAAATTAAGCGTTGTGAAAATTTTGTGATTGGGGTTTATATTGGGAAGAGACTATCTTATACTTTGGTGAAACGAGTTGTAAGAACGTGCTTGGAAGCTTAAAGGTAACTTTAGTCTAACTATTCATGGTGAGAATGCTTTTATTTTTGATTTTGATGAGGATGAGGATAGATCTGTTGCTCTTGAGCATGGATCTATGTATATTTCCGACCAATTATTTTTGGTTCAACCTTGGCATCCAGATTTGGAAAGTGAAATTGTTGAACTAAAATCAGTCCCAATCTGGATGAATTTTCGTAAGGTTCCTCTTCATTTTTGATATTCTGATGGATTGAGTAGTATTGCTAGCTATTTGGGAAGGCCTATTATGATGGATAATTAAACACTGAATAGAACCAGAATGAGTTATGATCGTGTTTGTGTTGAGGTGGATGTAATGTTTGATTTCCCTACTTCTATTCTTGTTGTGGTGGATGGTAGTAAAAGGTTTACTATTGATGTTGAATATTCTTGGAAACCCCCTAGGTGTATGCATTTTCATGTATTTGGACATACTCTTAATGGTTGTTCAAAGTTTAAAATGAAAAAAGTTGATGATGATGCAGATGTTGTAGAGAAACAAAAGCAAAATGCAAAGGAAGTATGGGTGGTGAAGTAAACTAAAGTATAAAAGAGAGCTAGAGAGTTTAATATTGAAGATGAGGTCATAGTTGAATCTGCTGGTGAGGTTGATTATGCTGTTGATATGAGTGATAATGAGATTAACAAAACTGTTCAGGTTCTTAAGCAAAATGATCCTATTAATACTAAGAACATGTTTGATGTGTTAGATTATGAAACTTCTTCTAGAGTTCTGATGGATACTACTCATAAATCTAATGAGGTTGAAGGTGAAGCAGGGATGGGTAATTCTAATGCCTCTAAAGGTTTATCTTCTATAGTTGATATTTCTTCTTGTGGGTCTGTTAGAGCTCACTTTATTAATAATCCCAGTGCTTCTAATTCTATAGCTCAAGGACTGCAGGTAAGAACTATTGATCCTAGAAAAGTCAATATGGGTAAGAAATCTCACATCCATGTTATTAAAGATGTTTAAAACTGCTGCTTGGAATGTAAGAGGTCTTAATGATCCTCCCAAGCAAGTGAGGTTGGTAGATTGATTAGAGAAAATAAGTTGTCTATTGTGGGTTTACTTGAGACTCGTGTCCAAGTAATAATAGTAATTTATCTAGGATTATAGACAAAATTGATTACAAATGGAGTTTTTATGATAATTATGCTAATAATAACTCTGGAAGGATTTAGGTTGGTTGGAATCCTTTGGAGGTAGCTTTAATTGTTCTTCATACTTATTCTAAAGCTATTTTTCTTTATGTTTCTTCAGCTAGAGGAATAAATTTTGTTTTAACTTTTGTTTATGGGTTTAATGATGCTTATCGAAGACTTTCTCTTTGGAATGAGTTATCAGCTTTTGCTAGTTTTAATAATAGGCCTTAGATGGTATTGGGAGACTTTAACTCTTTTCTTTATGCTCATGAGAAGGTGGTTGGTTCTGAAGTTTCCTCTAGTCAAACGTCTGATTTTCAGAATTGTTTGAAAGAAAATTGTCTATTTGATCTTCATTATTCTGGTTGTTTGTTTACTTGGTGGAATCAGCAGCAAGGTTCTGGGAGAAATTCTTTTAAACTTGATAGAATTCTTGTTAATTTGGAGTGGATTATTTAATTTGAGGATTCTAAAGATAAATTTTTAACTCAAGGTGTCTCTGATCACTTTCCAGGGATTGCTACTATTTTTGAAAAAAGAAAGCATGGTCCTCCCCCTTTTAGATTTTATAATTTTATTACTGAGGATCTTGGAGGTTGCTAAGAACAGTTGGCATCATAAAGTTCAAAAAATCTTATGTTTGTTTTGGTGACTAAATTGAGAAGACTTAAGAAGATTCTTATTAAATGGAAAAAAGGAGAAGCTTCAGTTTATGTCAGCTAAAGTGTTGGAAGCTAAAAAGGCTATGCAGAATGCTTCTTTATGTCCTCAAATGGCTAGGGGTGAACTGATTGTTGTTCAAAAGTATGCTACTTTGGTGAAGTATGAAGAATCTATGTTGAAGCAAAAATCAAGAGTCGTATGGTTGGATCTTGGTGATTCTAATTTTTTTTAACTCAGTATAGGAGAGAAGATCAAGGAATAATATTTTCTCTATTACTTCTCTTACTGATGAGATTCTTGATGAGGATGACCCTATTGCTGAAGAATGTGTTGATTTTTATTCTTTCTTGTTTGATGAGGCTGGTACTAAAATTTGTGATGATAGTCTGATTGATTTCTTACAATTTATGTCTATTATGGATTCAAATGTTGCTGAGGATCTTATAAAAGATGTTTCTAGATATGAAGTAATTCTAGCTCTTTACTCTATTGGTTCTAGCAAATCCCCTGGACCTGATGGATTCTCTAGCCATTTTTTTAAGTTCTGTTGGTCTATTATAGGAGATGACTTTGTGGCTTCTATCAAGAATTTCTTCTCTAAATCTAGAATGCTTAAAGAAGTGAATGGTACCTTCATTACTTTGGTTGCTAAGTGTAATAATCCTTCTAGAGTTACGGATTTTAGACCTATTGCATGTTTTAATGTTATCTATAAGTGCATTACTAAGATCATTTCTCTTAGAATGAAAATAATTTTACAATACTTGATAAGTGCTAACCAATCTTCCTTTATTTCTGGTAGAGCTATTCAAGATAATATTTTGGTTGCACATGAAGTAGTGAGGAATTATCATAGGGCTACTGGCTCTCCTAGATGTTGTCTTAAAATTAATTTAAATAAGGCCTATGATATAGTTAGCTGGAAAGTTGTTATTGGTACTATGAAAAAGATGGGTTTTCCTGTCCAGTTCTTAAATTGGATTCTTTTGTCTATGTCTATTGCTAAATACTCTATCCTTACAAATGGCTCTCCCTATGGTTTTTTTTGGGATAATAGAGGACTAAGGAAAGGTTGTTCTCCTTACTTGATTTTTATTGTTATGGATGTTTCAATAGTATTCTTTTGCAACAGGTTATTCAGGGTGATTATGGTTTTCATCTTTAACTAAGCTTCCTCATTTATGTTTTGCTGATGATGTGTTGGTCTTTTTCAAAGGAAAAGTAGCTGCTTCCACTGTAATTAAATATTGTTTAGATGCTTTTAGTTGTTGTTATGGTCTTGAAGTAAATAAACAGAAAACCGCTCTTTATGCTGATGATGTTGATTCTTCAGAGTTATCTGCCATTACCTCTTGCTAGGATTGTTCTTCTGATTCCCTCCCTATTAGATATTTTGGTATGCCTCTTTTATCTACTAGAATTTCTTATGTTGATTACATTCCTCGTATATTTAAAGTTATACCTAGAGCTAAGTCTTGGAAAGCTAAGCATCTTGCTTATCCTGGTAGAGTTAGGCTTATAAAAGCAGTGCTTACTGGTATGGTTCATTTCTGGTTATCTTGTTTTGTTCTGCCTAAAAGAGACATAAAAGAGTTGACTAGTATCTTCAAAAGATTTCTATGGTCTGGTTCAGGTCTAGGTAAAAAGCATAACCCTGTTAGTTGGAGTACTATTTGCTTACCTCAGATTGAAGGTGGATTGGGGATTAAAGATTTTTCTACTTCTAATATTGCTTCCGATGTGAGACGTATATGGAATTTAATCTCTGGAAGAAACTTTATATGGACTGAGCGAGTTCAGAGGATTTTGATTAAAAATATTTTTTTTGGGATTTGAATGTTCCTCTGGATTCCTCTTGGTGTTGGAGGAAAATTCTTGAGCATAGGCCTATTGTTAAAAGTCAGATTGGTTATGTTCTTGGTAATGGTGCTAAACCTTGTTTTTGCAAGACAATTGGCATTTCAGAGGCATACTTGTGGAATGGGTTGATCCTGATATTTTAGCTCAGTACTTTCCTAATGATTATGCTTCAGTATCTGATTACATCATTGATTCCTCTTGGGATTTTCCTTCTACTAGTTCTTCTGCAACTGATGAAATCTTTCAGACTATTTCTCTTATGGATGTTAATGTTGATGAGGAGGACCTTGTTGTCTGGAGGCCTTGTTCTACAGGGCAATTTACTATGAAAGATACTTACATAATTATTTATGTTCATAGAGATCCTATTTTCTGGCATTCAATAGTTTGGTTTAAGTTGCACATTCCTAGACACTTCTTCGTTGTTTGAGTTGCTACAATATAGTTAAAGTAATGATTATAACTAACTTAACAAACTCTTTAAATATAAAAACTATTTTGCTTGGCCTATGTGATAGACACATTTATGTGTCTAATTTGCTCTCAACTTTTATAGTGTTAGAACTTATTTTGTACTAATATTGTGTTTTTATGTATTTATAGGTATTTCTGGAAAATAAACATTGTTGGAAAAATTAGCTCGAAAAATTACTAAAGGCACCCAGAATTGATAAAGGCACCCAAATAGTGGATATGAGCACCCCCTCTTCTTCACTGTTCAAAACCATTTGGGCAGGAAAATTTGTTTTAAATACAGAGATATCCTGTATCGATTTTGGAAGAGATTTTCACGTGATTTCTGGGATTAAAATCAGAAAGAATTATGGCCATATCAAGTGTGATTATACATGACCAAAAGATACATGAAAGAATCAACATATCTTGTGAGATTTGCGTGAAAATGAAGAGCTTTTATTCTCTTGGTGATTTGAATTAATTAGATATTAATTGAGATTTTGTTCTCGAGTCTTGTAAGGGAATAGCTTCACTGTTCAGGAAAGAAAAATCAAGATAATCATGGTCGAATCAACAGACAACTAGAGAAGATTTTCCCGGATATTATTCTCTCTTAAAAGAGAATTCTGTGAAGATTGAATGAGAGGATTTGGGAGATGTTATGAGTGTATAAAAGAGTGTCAAGGGTCATAGAGTGATCAAAGAGTATTGGGGAGAGCTTAGAATACACAAAGAAGCCATAGAAATCAAAACAGACAAATTCAGTTGTTGCTACTGTGAGAGAGAAGAGGAAGAACATAAGGCTGGTGAGAAGCGTCGCTGATAGTGTTGCTGAAGCAGTCGTATTTCAACAACACCAGAAGTCCGTAATTTTTTTTCGTTTTCATTTCTTTCTTCTGTAACGCAGAGAACACTTCTCTGTAACGCTTATAAGCGTATCAAATATCCTTTGTTACTATTATTTCACCATTGTAAGCACCATTTGAGCTATGCAATATATTTTTGAGGGTTTTTCCAATATAATGAGGAGCTAAACCCCATCTCTGAGGCGACGGAGGAAGCTAATTTTCCAAGGATTATGTGGTAATTTTTTTTATTTAATTAATTTATGTAATTCATTTATGCAATTCATTATGATTAATTGCCTTGGTTAAAAATTGATTTAATGATTTTTTTAAGCAATTGTGATTCCGTTAGATGGTACATGCTTTGGCCTAGGTTTTAGATGTTCCATGCTTTTGTTATACATTTGTTATTTTGAAAATCTACTTTTTGCAAAATTTTAGAATTCAAATTAAATGTTAGAATTGCATAATTATAATTATTGAATTTAATCACTTTAAAAATTGGAAAATAGTGGAATCCTAGCCTCAGTTCTCTCTCAACTTTGTTAATAATTTTTTTTGAGTTTTGATATTTTTAGTCTTAGAAATTAGATTTAAAAATAAATTTTCACAAGTCTGGAACGAACTTTATTTACCACTATAAAAAAGCACATCACTATGTTGAATCGATCGTCTTAAATATAGAAAATCGACTTACCTTGCATTTCAATGGACAAACCCCTCCAAATACTAATTTTAGTAATCCATTTTTTAGATTTGTCCATCCCACTATGGAGTGGTAATTGATAAATTAACTAGTATACCCATCCACTGTCTTTGCTCTAAATGTTAATTTAATTAATAATTATATAACTTAGTGGCTTTCCAAAAAAACAACAATTCCAACTATTTCAATAATACTCCCATCTTTTCACTGTTATGATTAAAAAGAAAGTTAAGGAAATTCGTTGTTTAATCCAAAGTTATGAAAATAAGCACCGCCGATTATACATCTACCGTGGCTTCCTCTTTTTGATTGTAAAATTATTGAACAAAAACACATCCGTTTTTGTCTTGTGAATTTGTTTTTCTTAAACAACAACTAAAAATGTCGGCAAAGCCATAATGGGTCTTGAATCTTGAGTTGTGTGGAACAATTCACAATCTTATATAACCACGATCTATATAACCACGATCAATATGCGATAGGATAGATCACCAAATTTTCTGGTTGCCCATCACTATCCATATTCACTTTTAGAAGCATTATATTTAGAGGCACATACACCTAAAACGAATTTCTTTTGATAGGTACATAACCAAAATGACTAATAAAGTGCTTATTTTCCCTGAAAGCATCTACGAAAGTGTTCACTGCACCAAGAAAAGCATCTGCACAAAAGAAGGTGACAAAAAGAAGACCTGACCAACTAAATATATGCAAAGGGAAAAGAAAAGAAAATAAAGAAAATTGAACTCTGAAAGAACCTACTACATTAACAGAATCCTCTTCTAAAACACGATCGCTGTTAATAGAATCTTAACCAAGGTGTGCCAGGCTTTTCAATACTTGTTAAACAGTTTGTTTAGACAACATTATATCAGAATTCACTTCTACACTATGTATATTTGGCGGTTGGAATCCAGATTTAAGATTTGGGGTGTTAGAATTGCAATCAATTAGCATTAACAATGGTACACAGTCCTGAGATTGAATCAGTCTCTCCATTACAGACATCTCATGTTTGGCTGGTTGTTAGATTATGTCAGAAAAGTGGGTCTTGTTGGTAGTGCAATGAGTACTTATCACGTTTGTACTAGTAAGTAGTAGTTAGTTTAAGGCAACCAAAAATGGTTTGTAGACTCCGGAGTTTGATACCAAAAAAATACTCCACCTATATGCCGAATAGGTATTGGTCCATGATATTCAGTCCAGGACTCACCACGTTTAAGAATTTTCCATTCTAAATCTAGGACTTGGATACATACCATATACATGTATAAAAAAATAGTATCAAGAAGTGGGGGCTCCCTAACACGGTCGGCACACGATCTATCATCTTCAGAGACTCTGCAAATAACAGAAGGATAACTACTATTTTTAACCACATTATTCTCTGTCGAACCTTCATTTCTGCGTACACATAATGGGTCCTTTTCTGTCTATTTGTGTTTCTCTTTTTCATGTGTAAAACTTAATTAGTTAGTTAGGTAGGTTAGGTCCCGTCAGGGTAAGTCATACTATCCATCAGAAAATTAGGTTTGGTTGGTGAGCCATTTATTCTACTAGGCTCTAGGCTTTGTCTCTTTGCGTAGTCTATTTCCAAGATCAGCGTGAAATCATCCCAATTTCTCTAGTAGACTACTGGTTTCTTTAACATGACTAGTGAATTAAGCATTTAGGATAGTATAAGGTTCTTCCGACCTGAATTCAAAAGATCAGGGATGGGACCACCACCAGGGATTGTCGTAGTATCGATTGGTATTGCTGTGGAGATTTTATAAGGGAATAATTAGATATATATCCTCAATCGATCTCAATCGATATTAATATAATCATAATTGATAAAAAATAACATTATATTAGAGAAAAGTAAAAATTAGTATTTAATTTATTTTTGAAAAAATAAGAAGAAAAATTTAACAATATAGGTCCACTGAAAAACCCGGTTTATAAATATAGGTCCGTTTTTTTTAACATTTCGAATATAGGCCTACTGTCAACTTTTCCATCCATCTTGGTTAAGTCCTACTATGGTTTACTAATTTACCCTTTACTCGTTGCCACATTGATCTTCTATATCTTTTTCAGGTTCAACGAGCTCGGTTAAAGATCATTTCACCATTTTCATATTTGTTACATCATTCCCAAATATCTTAGGGTTTTTAGCTGGTGGGAAATCGACATACTACAATATTTTTCAAGTTCGTCGAGCCCGGTTTAGGATCATTACTCCTCTTTCAGGTTCGTCAAGAACGGTTCAGGATCGTTACACCACTTTCAGGATCGTCGAATCATTTACCCTCCCCACCAAAAAGATGTAGTTCAGGGGTAAATAGGACCAAAAATATAATAGATAACTGCCACCTTGCACTTAACTTGATGGAATCCGTTTTTTTTTTTTAAATAGTGGGACCAGGCCTATATTCGAAATGTTCAAAAAAACGGGCTTATATTCGAAAACACATTAAAAAAGGCATATATTTGTAAATGGCCCAAATAAGAATTATGATTTATAATTGTTCAATTTATGAGAATGGTGAAAGAATAATTCAAATTAATTTGAAGTATAATTTAGTTTAGATATTTTTTTTTCAAAAATAGTTTATTTTAACTTTGGGGAATAAGTAGGATTTTTTTTCCTAAATTGTAATTTCACTAAAAGCATGATAGACACATTTATGTGTCTAATTCGTTCTCAATCTTTTTGTTGGAACTCAATTTTGTACTAATACTGTTATTTTATTGTATTTGTAGGTATTTTTGAAGAATAAAGTCTTGTGGAAAAGTTGGCTAAAAAGTGTCTAAAGCACCCAAAAAACTGTTAAAGGCACCCATGGAAAGTGATAAAGGCACCCATACATTGGGTATGGGGCATCCACTTAATTTTCAAATTCAAAGCATTTTTGGCGGGAGAATTTTCTTCACTTAACCATGTGAAGATTTCGGCGAATAATTTGTGGATTGATTAAGAGTATTTTGAGGAGATAAAACAAGATATTATCCTGCCATTATCATGGAGAGATTTTATGCGGTTGGGAGACCACAAAATCAACACGGAATATCAAATCAGATCACGAAAATTGAAGTGAAAAAATACCCGAGTATTATTCTCTGTTAATGAAGATTTTTTTTTATTATTTGGTGGTCTGTGGTGTATAAATAGGAGTTGTAGAAGGGGCAAAGAGTTTTGGGGAGAGCTCAGGAGGTGAACAGAATGATCAAAATCAATTACGAGAAAGTTATTGTTGTTGCTGCTGCATGAAGAACAGGAATAGGCAACAGAATCTTCAACCAACCAGCAATAGTTTCTTCATCAGTTTGCAACGAATATTGTCGCGACTGCAACGTTTATCTTAAGTTGCGACAATTTCTTCAACTCGTTTGCAACAAATATTGTCGCATCTGTAACATTTATCTTCTGCCCCTCTGTAACAGTTAGTCTGTAACGTCTATAAACGTTGCAAACATACTGTTTTCTTTACTTTTCTCCATTTTTATCATTTGTAAACATATTTGAGCCATGAACCATAATTTTGAGCAAGTGATTAATATGAGGAGCTAAACCCCATCTCTGAGGCGACGGAGGAAGCTATTTTTTCCAAAAATTATGTGGTAATATTTATTTAATTAATTTATGCAATTCTTTTATGATTATTTGCCTTGGTTAAAAATTGATTTAATAATTTTTGTTAAGCAATTTTGATTTCGTTAGATGGTACATGTTTGGCCTAGGTTTTAGATGTTCCATGATTTTGTTATACAATTGTTGTTTTAAAAATCTACTTGTTGCAATATTTTAGAATCAAATTAAATGTAAGAATTGCGTAATTATAATTATTGAATTAAATCACTTTAAAATTTGGAAAATAGTGGAATCTTAGCCTCAATTTACTCTCAATTTTGTTATCAATTTTATTTAAATTTTGCTATTTTTAGTCTTAGAAATTAGGTTTAAAAACAAATCTTCACAAGTCTTGAACGAACTTTTATTTAGCACAACTACAAAACCATCAATTTTTTGCGCTGTCGACGCGGACTTGTTTTTAGATTGTTTTTAGGTTAGTTAGTTTATTTAGATTTTTAATTTATTTTTTTTAATTTGTTCTATTTTACGTTCTTATTTATTTTTCTTTGTATCACATGTTTTGGATCAAAAAGAAATTGAAGCCAAAGATTATATTGATTGATTAAAGACTTGGAGTCAAAGACAAATCGAAAAGAATGAAAAAAGAAGACAAGATTTTTTTTAGTTAATTTTTTTAATTTTCTTTAGGTTTTTATTTTTCTTTTTAGAAAAATGTATAAGGAAATTCTTATTATTTTTGTAATTATTTTAGGTATTTTTCTGTTTTTATTTTTATTTTTTTGGACTTTGGTCTTTGGACTTTTGAACTTTATTATTGTTTTTAAACCCTATGGAAGGGTATTTAAATATAAACTGCAACAGGGAAGGACGACAATTACGATATTGTCTCGGCCCCTCGGGTTCGTACACTAACACAGGAGTCGGTGGCCCGAGTCGACTACAACCATTCATCTCTCGTCTGGTACGGGAGGTAAGACTCGATCAACCCACGAATCCCCTGCAAGTGGGTTTACTGTATTCCTTCATATGCATATATATTGAGGAATTGAATACGGATTTATTTTCTATTTAAGGGCAAGGATTGGCCATATAAGATAAGGACCCGGATTTCATCATCGTTTCCTTCTTGACCGCCTTAGGAACACGTTACCTAACACGAACCTAATCCTTAAAATTTGACTAGAAAGGAGACCGATAGGGTATCGAGCTTATTGGAAAATCATTCAAGAGGACTGTATTGGTTACTTTGTTAGCCTAACCTAAAGCTCAGGAAGATTATTTTAAGTTGATTAGAGCCTCCTTGTAACCCAAGGAAAAGTTTCCAAAGAGGCAGGGTTATCAAAGCTCATTAGAGCTTATCCTGTTTCTATTCGACTTAATCTAATTCGGATCGTTCTGAGAGATTCGCTAAAACTGTAACTAGTTTCCCTTTCGAAGAATAGAAGCTGGTCTAGAGACAATCTAAGTGGAGCCATCATGTTTTTTGTTTGCTAGATTCAATAGGTTTGATTTGGTTGAGTCGGCCTTGTTTGTGTTTGTTTAGAATTCCCTTCCAATTAGGAGTTATTTAATTGCATGCCCAGGCCGCCTACAGTCTTGAGTGAGCGTGCCTGGAGAAGAGATTTTATTGGTCATTTGATCAATGACGGGAATATAAACTCTGCCTGTGAAATGAGAATTTAGGGAACCCTTCTTTTGAGAGCCCGATTTTTGGAAACTTTAGTTTTGAGAATTTGTCTCTTAGTGAGGAAGTTATTCCTAATTTTTCAGTTGTGCCAGAAATGGCAACCTTAAAAGATTTGTTGAATCCCACTAGGAATTCTCGTCCATCATGTATCAAGTTAGCTGAAACTCAAGCAAACTATGAGTTAAAACCTGGGACCAATCTTCTTAGGAAAAGAAAATGAAAACCCTTACTTTCACATTAGGGATTTTGAAGAAATATGTAGTACCCTAAGAATTCACAACATGTATGATGAAGCTCTGAAACTTAGGTTATTTTCCTTCTCCCTGAGAGACAAGGCCAAGTATTGGTTATATAGTTTGCCATTTGAATCCATCGAGACATATGAACAACTTACCACTGCCTTTTTATCTAAATTTTTCCCTAGGCACAAAATATCATCTATTAGGAAGGAGATTTCCACATTTGTGCAACAAGAGGGAGAATCTTTGTATAGGTATTTGGAAAGGTTCACCGATTTATTAATACAATATCCCCAAGACGGTTTAAAAAAGGTTAGACTAGTCCAGATCCTCTATAAAGGGCTAGATTATCCAACAACGACCATGGTTGAGTCATTGTGTACAAGGAGTTTTGATAGTAAAACTTTTGATGAGGCAATGACATTTTGAATAAAATTGCCGAAAAGACCCAGCAATGGGAATATAGTAAGGAACCCCAGAGAAATTTTTTACTGAGCAGAGGTAATGTCAATAGGGTAGATGGAATTCTTGAATCAGATGCCAAAATTGCAACTATAGCAAAAAGGTTAGAAGCCTTAGAATTAAGTCCATCTAGTTGTGGAATAGACCCCAAGTCATTTTGGGAAGGACAGACTGTTGAAGAGCAAGCTCATGCTCTTTACAATAACACTAGATATGATAACCGTCAGAAGTTTGACCCATATTCAAAAACCTATAACCCGGGATGGAGAAACCATTCAAACCTTTCTTGGACTAAGGGACAAAATTAAGGTCACTCTAGTAACCCTCAGTTTCCCCCAGGTTTTGGTTATACTAAGAATCCTTCTGGACCAACACAATTTCATAGCCCTTGAGATAATAAGATCATGAGTTTAGAAGAGTCTCTCACCTTTTTATCTCATAACACTGCTAAGTTTCAGCAATCGGTTGAACAAAGTTTAGAAGACAATAAAAAGATGATCCAGGCTAACTCTCAGGCTATTTACGATTTACGAACCCAGTTTATTCAGTTGAATGAGTCTTTGAGAGAAAAAGGCAAGTTCCCTAGTCATCCACAACCCAACCCTAGAGGAGTTCATGAGTTATTTTCTGGTGAAAAATCATCAAACTATGTGCATTCAATTAAAACCCTTAGGAGTGGTAGAATGGTATACAATAAGGTAACCTTGCCCGATAATAAACATGATGTAGTTCACCCTTCTGAGCCTGTAGCTGAAGAGACTGATAAAGTCTTTAAAGAGTCCAATGTGGTTCCTGTTGAGCCCGATTTTTTTCCCAAAGCCCCATTCCCAAAACTTCTAGTACCAACTAGGAAGGAATCCAACTTTAATGATATACTGGATATTTTTAAGCAAGTTAACATTAATCTTCCTTTATTAGATGCAATTAGGAAGATTCTTACTTATGCCAAGTTCCTTAAGGATCTTTGAACGCGAAAGCGAAAGCTTAGCGTACATAAAAAAGCCTTTATAGCTAGTCATGTAAGTTCAATTATCCAGAACATCACAACTCCTAAGTACAAAGACCCAGGCTCCCCTACCATTTCTTGCACAATAAGTAACTACCATGTAGAGAAAGCGTTACTTGACTTAGGAGCTAGTGTGAACTTACTTTCGTATCATGTGTACCTCCATCTAGGACTTGATGACATAAAACCTACCCAGATAACACTTCAGTTAGCTGATAGGTATGTAAAAATTCCTCGTGGTATTGTCAAAAATGTTCTTATTGAGGTTGATAGGTTTATTTATCCTGTGAATTTTGTTATCCTAGATACCCAACCTGTTCTTGACCCAGAAAACCAGATACCTGTGATATTAGTTCTCCCGTTTTTAGCTACATCTAATGTGATCATTAACTGTCGAAATGATATTATGAATTTATCTTTTGGTATATGACTATTGAGCTGAATATTTTCTATATTAGTAAGCAACCCTCTGAGCTAGATGATATCTGCATTGAAGAGGTGAATATGATAGGAACATTAGTCCAGGAGTCATTACCAAACATCTTATCTGAAGATACATTAAAGAGTTGTTTAACCCATTTTGGCTTAGATTTCGGCGATTTTAGCACCAGTGATCAAGTGAATGCTCTGTTAGACTCTACCACTGTGTTAGATACTAATAGATGGAAATCTAAGTTCGAACCACTACCAGTTTCTAACTTTACCACAATTCCTTCTTTAGAAGAGCCTCTTAAGTTGGACCTCAAACCATTGCCAGATACTCTGAAATATGTGTTTTTAGGCCCATCCGAGACTTTGCCTGTAATTGTATCATCCGAATTGGATAACGATTAGGAAAGTAGGCTAGTGACCGTACTTCAAGACATCAAGGAAGCTTTAGGGTGGACCTTAGCAGACATTAAGGGTATAAGTCCTACTGTTTGTATGCATCAGATTCATTTAGAGAACGACGCTAAACCTTCTAGGGAAATGCAATATCGACTGAACCCTTACATGAAAGAGGTAGTTCGAACTGAGGTGCTTAATTTGTTATATGCGGTTATAATCTACCCCATTTCAGACAGTAAGTGGGTGAGCCTCGTTCAGGTTGTTCCCAAGAAATCAGGTATCACTGTAGTCCAGAATGAAAACAATGAGTGAATCCCAACCCGAGTGACCACGGGGTGGCGTGTTTGTATTGACTATAGAAAATTGAACAAGGTCACAAGGAAGTACCACTTTCCTCTTCCTTTCATCGACCAAATGCTAGAGCGATTATCTGGACATAGTCATTATTACTTGTTAGATGGCTACTCTGGTTATAATCTGATTATTATTTCCCCAGAAGACCAAAAGAAAACTACTTTTACATGTCCCTTTGGTACCTTTGCGTATAGACGCATGTCTTTTGGGTTGTGTAATGCACCCGCTACTTTTCAGCGCTGCATGATGAGCATATCTTATGACATGGTAGAACGGTTTTTAGAGGTCTTTATGGATGATTTTTCAGTGTTTGGTTCATCGTTTGATGAGTACTTGCATCATTTGACATTAGTGTTGACTAGATATAAGGAAAATAATTTAGTGCTAAACTGGGAGAAATATCACTTTATGGATCGATCAGGAATTGTTTTAGGGCATATCGTATCATCTAAGGGTATAGAGGTAGACAAAGCCAATATTGACCTTATTAAGAATTTACAGGTTCCCAAAACCGTAAGAGATATTAGGTCATTCTTAGGCATGCAGGTATTTATCTTCGATTCATTAAGGATTTTAGCTTGATTTCTAGAACTCTTTGCAATTTGCTTGCAAAAGATATTAAGTTTGTCTTTGATGATGCTTGTTTAGAGGCTTTTGAGAAGCTTAAGACTTTACTCACTACCACCCCATAGTCCAGGCACCTAACTGAAACCTACCCTTTGAAATCATGTGTGATGCTTCAGATTATGCTATTGGTATTGTGCTAGGTCAACGAGAAAACAAATTACTTCATGTGATTTACTATGCTAGCAAAACTTTGAATGATTCCCAAATGAACTACACCACCACAGAAAAGGAATTGTTAGCTATTGTTTTTGCCTTAGACAAGTTTAGATCCTATCTCTTAGGTTCTAAGGTCATAGTATTTACTGATCATGCTGCTTTGAAGTATCTTCTGTCCAAGAAGGATACTAAACCTAGATTGATTAGATGGATCCTTTTGTTACTAGAATTTTCTCTAGAAATTAGAGACAAAAAGGGTGCAAAAAATATAGTAGAAGTCCACTTGTTTAGGCTTGTTTTTGATTTCCCTAATGATTCCCCTCTTGTGAGGGATGGTTTTCCTGATGAACAACTTTTCTTTGTTTCCCAATTACCTTGGTATGCGAATATAGTGAACTATCTTGTTACTGGTCGAATGCCCCAACATTGGGGTAAACAAAATCGTTTTAGGTTTTTAGCCGAGGTTAAGCATTTCTTTTGGGATGATCCTTATCTGTTTAAGTATTGTCCAGACCAGGTTATTAGGAGATGTAAACCTGAGAATGACCAGTCCAGTATTATTTCCTTTTGTCATGATCATGCTTGTGGGGGTCATTTTAGTACTAAGAAAATCGTTGCTAAGATATTGCAGTGTGGATTCTATTGGCCTTCGTTGTTTAAAGACACCCACCATTATTGTGTTACTTGTGAGCGTTGCCAGAAGTTAGGAACCTTTTCCCGTAGAAATATGATGCCTTTGAACCCTATTGTAGTTATTGAGGTCTTTGACGTGTGGGGCCTTGATTTTATGGGTTATTTTCCTAATTCTGTTGGTTATTTTTACATCCTTGTCGTTGTAGACCATGTGTCTAAGTGGGGTGAGGCGTTTCGTGTAGAACAAATGACCACAAGGTTATGGTCCAGTTTTTAAATGATAACATATTTGCACGTTTTGGTACACCGCGGGCTATTATTAGTGATGGAGGGTCGCACTTTTATAATCGACCATTTAGTCTTTTGATGAAGAAATATGGTATTACCCATAAAATAGCTACCCCATATCACCCACAGACTAGCGGTCAAGTAAAGGTTTCCAACAGGGAGATAAAACGTATTTTAGAGAAAATAATTAATCTTAATCGGAAAGACTGGTCAATGAGGCTTACTGATGCCTTATGGGCTTACCGTACTGCGTTTAAAACCCCCATTGGAATGTCACCTTATCTTCTAGTTTTTGGCAAGGAATGTCACCTACCCGTCGAGATAGAGCATAGAGCATATTGGGATTTAAAGCAACTTAAGTTTTTGCTTGACGAGGCAGGAGCTCATAGGAAGCTCCAGCTCAATGAGTTGGACGAGATTCGTAGAGATGCATACGATAGTGCTAAGGAGTATAAAACAAAATGAAACTTGTGATCCAGCTCAAAGTCATTTTCTCCAGGTCAAAAATTTCTTCTATATGATACCCGTTTGCATCTATTCCCCGGGAAGTTACGATCTCGGTGGACGGGTCCTTTTATAGTTCGTACTGTTTTTCCTCATGGTGATATTGAGATTGAGACATTGGATGGTAGTAGTTCTTCAAAGGTTAACAACCAGAGATTAAAACCCATTTTAGAGCCTTTTCCTGCAGGTGATGTTGAGGAGGTCCCTCTGGAGGACCCTGCTTACCTTGATTGACTATCAAGGATGTTGTTGTACATTAGTAAGTTTTTGTAGGTTTTTGTTTTTATTTTTCTGTCTTATTCTCCATAGAAGGATTGGTATGCTTCACCTAGGTACTATCTTTCTTACTTACCTCTTTATTCCTCTAGTTACCTATATTTTTGGTATCGCACTTTAATTTGAAACATTGAGGACAATGTTAGGTTTAAGTTTGGGGGTAAGGGAGAAAATTTTAGTTGAAATAATAAAACTCCAAATTTTAGAAACTTGTGAACAATTCAGGGTGACACTAACCATTCTAGGTAGATGCAAACTTAGCTCTTTTTCTATAGGAATTGGTGTGCCCAGCTAAATGGTTTATCCATAAAAGGATGCCTAGCTCAGGTGTTATAGATAACATGATAGTTTTCACCATATGTCGGAATCTATCTCGACCATATCACTTTCTGTTTTTATTTTCACAATTTTTGTGTTTCTTTAAGTGATTTGGTGGGGCACCAGTATCAAATTGTTATCAGCGCCAGGATGAAGTAGAGTGTTTGACATCAAGCCCCATTATTGTATTATTTAGACCATTATTCAAAAAAATAATAAAAAAGTATTTGACACTTTGATAATAATATATGTGTGTTCTCCCTGTCTCCGTCGCCTAAGCAAGCGTGGAACGCAGGATCCATGAGAACTATCATGTACGATGCTGATAAGAAGCATGCACTTGGATTCATTTGATGCAATCATGTTGTCTGTACATTTAAAATATTTTCAATAAATCGACCGCTGGGACCCTTGTATATACTAGCTGAGTCGATATTAGTTTAAGGAATAATACTAGTGGGAGCATATCTCAATCCATTCATCCTGGCACTGAACTTCAGACAGATATAGGAAACACCGTTCATCTTAGTCAACACACGCAAACTTCATTTTGTCTATATCCATCTTCTAAATCTTTCCATGTAATTGTACTTCGATAGATTCTGAGTATTGTGGTTGAATGACTATTTAAGTAGAGTTTTGAATTCTTGTATGAATTTTAGTACGCTGAGTGAAAACTCGTGTGCAGCAATTGGACTCATATAGGGTAATGATTCTTATAGGCGAAGAGTTTAGTATGCCAACTAAATAGTTTGTTTAGTGTTTATCCTCAATCGTTCACGGGTAACTAGGGTTTGGAGTAAAGGTTTTGTGGGTATATCTCTTGTAAACCCTCAAGAGAAAAAACTCGTCCACTAGGGACACCTAGGGGTTTAAAGGCTTATTGCACACGCTAAATGCAATCGTTATGCCTGCGAAAGTGAGTTAGGATTGATTTTTATTTTCTAGATTATATTTGCTCAAGGACTAGCAAATAATAAGTTTGGGGGTATTTGATAGACACATTTATGTGTCTAATTCGTTCTCAATCTTTATAGTGTTGGAACTCAATTTTGAACTAATATTGTTATTTTATTGTATTTGTAGGTATTTTTGAAGAATAAATTCTTGTGGAAAAGATGGCTAAAAAGTGTCTAAAGCACAAAAAAAATGTTAAAGGCACCCATGGAAAATGATAAAGGCACCCATACATTGGATATGGGGCACCCACTCATTCTCAAATTCAAAGCATTTTTGGCGGGAGAATTTTCTTGACTTAACCGTGTGAAGATTTCGGCGAATAGTTTTTGGATTGATTAAGAGTATTTTGAGGAGATAAAACAAGATATTATCCTTCCATTATCATGGAGAGATTTTATGCGATTGGGAGACCACAAAATCAACACGGAATATTATCAGATCACAAAAGAGAAAAAATACCCGAGTATTATTCTTTGTTAATGAAGAATTTTTGATTATTTGGTGGTCTGTGGTGTATAAATAGGAGTTGTGGGAGTTGTAGAAGGGGCAGAAAGTTTTGGGAAGATCTCAGGAGGTAAACAGAGTGATCAAAATCAATTCAGAGAAAGTTGTTGCTACTGCTGCTACATGAAGAACAGGAATAGGCAACAAAATCTTCAACCAATCAGCCATAGTTTCTTCATCAGTTTGCAACGAATATTGTCGCAACTACAACGTTTATCTTAAGTTGCAACAGTTTTTTCAACTCGTTCGCAACAAATATTGTCATATCTGTAACGTTTATCTTCATTCCCTTTGTAACAGTTAGTCTGTAACGTCTATAAACGTTGCAAAAACACTGTTTTCTTTATTTTTCTCCATTTTTATCATTTGTAAACATTTTTGAGCCATGAACCATAATTTTGAGCAAGTGATTAATATGAGGAGCTAAACCCCATCTTTGAGGCGACGAAGGAAGCTATTTTTTCCAAAATTTATGTGGTAATATTTATGTAATTAATTTATGCAATTCTTTTATGATAATTTGCCTTGGTTAAAAATTGATTTAATAATTTTTGTTAAGCAATTGTGATTTCGTTAGATGGTACATGCTTGGCCTAGGTTTTAGATATTCATGCTTTTGTTATATTATTGTTGTTTTAGAATCTACTTGTTGTAACATTTTAGAATCAAATTAAACGTAAGAATTGCATAATTATAATTATTGAATGAAATCACTTTAAAATTTGGAAAATAGTGGAATCTTAGCCTCGGTTCACTCTCAATTTTGTTATCAATTTTATTTAAATTTTGCTATTTTTAGTCTTAAAAATTAGGTTTTAAAAACAAATCTTCATAAGTCTTGAACGGACTTTTATTTACCACAACTACAAAACCATCAATTTTTGGCGCCGCCGACGTGGACTTGTTTTTAGAATTGTTTTTAGATTTTTTTTTTTTTAGGTTATCCCCTTTTTAAAATGGTTTACAAAGACAGGTCCACGCTTTAGAGTAATAACCTTTATAATTTGGTTCTTTTCCTCACCAGAAGTCTCTCTGAATTGCATTAATTTTATTAGTTATTTTTTTTGGTATTACAAAATACGTCATTTGGAAAGTTGGCATACTAGCTAAGACAAATTTATTGAGGACCTTTTTACTAGATTGAGGTAGAACTTTGCTTTTCCAGTCTTGTGTCTTCTGCTTCTTTTTCTCTACCATTGTTTCAAAGGTTTTGATCTTGGATTTATCAATGAAGAGGGGAGCTCCACAGTTTTGACATCATTCTTTGGTGTTTTGGATGAACTTTCTTACTAAAGAAGATACATGATTTGTCAAAATTAATAAGTTGGCCTAAAGCTTTACTAAAGATTTCAATAGTGTTTAGAGGATTCTTACACTCATTTAGATCGGCTTTGACAAAAACAAGACAATCATCCGCAAAGAACAAATGAGAAATATGATTATTTTTATGATATAATTTGACACCATGAATTTATTATTTTCTTGATTAAGAAGTAATCTAGAAAATATCTCCATACATATTAAGAAAAGATAAGGAGATAATGGGTCTCGTATCAAACCTCTTGAAGGATTAAAAGAGTCACCAGGAGAACCATTTAGCAGAACCAATTTAGCAGAACCGCCATAAAAGAGGTTGAGATGCATTTCTTTATAAGGTGATTGAACCCAAAAGCATTAAGAGAAGAGAAAATAAAGTCCCAGTTGACTTTGTCAAAAAACTTAGACATATCTATTTTTAATCCAAGCCCCCCAGTTCTTGTTTTTTTTATTATAAAAAGAATAAATGATTTCATGTGCTATAATTATTTATCTGAGATTTGTCTTTTACAAAGAAAGGCTGCTTGGAAAGGGGAGATTATATCGTGTAGATGTGGTTTGATTATATTGGCTAGAATTTTTGTTATTATTTTGTAAGTAGTATTACAAAGCCTTATAGGTCTGAATTAACTTGGGGTTTTTGGATGTCTAATCTTAGGAATTAAGAACAAAAAAGTTTTGTTAAGATCTGGGTGAAGAGACCCAGTTTGAAAGAAATGTTGGATGGTTAGAGTGACTTGGTCTCCTACAATATCCAAATTCTGTTTAAAAAAACTAGCAGAGAAACCATCCGTCCCTGAAGATTTATTGGGTTTCATATTTTTTAGCACTCTATGAATTTCTTATTTAAAGGGAATGATCATTAAGTTCCCATTTTCTTTTTCAGAAACAACATGTTCAATATTGTTGAAGATGAAATCTTGATGAAATTTATCAACAGGGTCAACAAAAAATAATTTATGATAATAATCATATAAAGTGATGTGGATTTCTTCTATGTCAAAAGTGACTTCATCTTTACTTTCTTCAAGCATTCAATATTTTTCTATTTTCTTATTCTACGAGTAACAATATGAAAATATTTAGTGTTTTTCTCCCCTAGATTAATTATTATCCCTGGATTGTTGATTAGCTATGGCTTCTTCTGTTTCATAAAGTTTTTCTATAGATGACAACTTGTCCTGAATTTGTTCTTCTTTTTTAAAGATGTTTTGGGAGGCATTTAAATTATCAATTTGTCTTATAAGGCATTTGATTTGTTTGAAGTAAAATCCAAAAATATTTTTTCCAAATCAAGAAGTTGAATACCTAGAGTATTAAGATTAGTTACTAGTGAATTAACAGGGTTATCTACAATGATGTGACTCCAAGATTCTTTGATAATTTGGACACAAGAGGATTCTTGATGCCAGATATACTAATATTTAAAGGTCCCTTCTAATATTTCATAGTCATTATCTAAAGATAATGAAATCGGGATATAGTCAGAGCCCACTGCACCTAAATGTTTAATATTAGCTTTAAGAAATTGTAGATTCTAGGCTGCATTAAAGACTACTCTATCCAATCTCTCATGAATATTAGTTGGTCCTTTCCTATGATTATTCCAGGTAAATTCATAGACAGAGAAACCTAAGTCGAAAAGACCTGCACTTTACAGGATATTGTGATAGTAATCACAATCCATGAAGTTAAATGGTAAACGCCCCTCATTTTCAGATTAGTCCAAAATCATATTCATGTCCCCTAATTAGGACCCAAGGTATTCATGTTCTATTTACTTGCTCAACTATCTTACAAATGAAATCCCAGGCTATATTCCTATTATGAGGATATGGTCTATCGTAAAAACATGTAAGAACCCATTGTTTAGACTCAGAATTTGTTTGAACTATAATATTTATCATGTTAATATTCCATTGCATTATATCAAAATAGAAGCCATATAACCAAGCTATTACGAGACCTCCTGCTAGACCTATTGGGTCAACTATATGAGAATTGTGGTAGGAGGCTAGCAGAGATTTCACCAGAGTCCTTTGAGACTTAGTTTCAGAAAGGAATAGGATTCCAGGTCTTTCCTGGTTTATTATATGAGATAAATGGTTTTTGGTAAAAGGATTCCACATCCTTGAAAATCCCAAGCAATTAGTTTCATTTTACTAGAGGATTAAACTCCAAAGAAAACAAAAAACAATTGACTATAACTAAAAGATCAAGAGTAAATGAAACTAGTCTAAATTGAAACACTAGGTCAATAATCTAAAAGCAAGGAAAATTAATTTAGATAGTTAAATGAAATTAGATCCCTAAAACAAAATATCTAAGGCAAATAACTCATAACCGCATAAATCAAGAAAAGTATTATATTTTAATCGAAAAAATTGAGAAAATTGGAAAATATATGGAGAAAACCCGTGTCTCTTCCTGTTGCTTAGGGGATGGAGATAAGGAGAAAGTTAGAAAGAGCTATAATTTTGTTTTCGATTGATGTTCTTTAAGGTTGGATCCATACTGGTCTATTTGTTGAGTTTTATCAATAAGAGATGCGGAGGAGTTATTATTGCCAGAACGAGATGAATTTTAAAATGCAGTTAGTGAGATTATAAATGCATGTTTAGGGCCTATGGTCGGAGGATCATAGAGAGAGATAACTTGAGTCCATATGGGAAGGATGAGGGAGATGCAGGAGAAAGATGACTCCGAGATGAAATAGGGGATGATGACATTGGGGATTCAAAAGAATCCCTAGCATTTTCATAATATGAAAATGAAAGCCTTCTTCCTAGAATGGGTGATGAACTGGTTCTATTTAGAATTGGATTTGAGATATTCTGAAGAAGACCCGCTACCGGAAAAGAACTCGGATCAGGAGATCGGAATGAATCACTGAATTGGTTAGGGACTGAGTTGGTATCACGAAACAGTTCAATGTACTGACTTGGAAAAAGGGAGAAGCTTTCAGGTAAATTGAAGGGAAAAGTTCTTTTTCTAGCACTGAATCACTAGCTAAAGGTATTTCAAAGTCAAAAACATGAGATGTAGGGGTTTTTCTATATTTATCCACACCAATACCCTCGGGAGAAAGCTAGAGTTGGATGCAGCTGAACTAGGACAAACTCTACTAACACTTCCTAGCTTACTTGCTATTAATCCAAGCATTTCCTGACTTCCTTGTTCATGCTTAGAATTTAAAATATTCGTCCGGAAAGGAGATTCCTTAACCAAGTCAGTGGAGATTTGTATTGCCGGATATGCCTTAGTCGCATCCATTATGTTCCCAAAAGGATACAAGGGCCATTATTAGTTACCCAGAAAGACTCATCAAAGGAAGGGAAAGAAATAATGAATATATTTGGATCAACTTCTCTGATCAGAAAAGAGATATTATGACCTTAAAAGTAAGAAAGAGCTCTTATGATCTCCTAAGGTTTATAAACAATAATTGAGAAAATCCTAGTTAGATTACTATAATTTTTTATTCCAAAATCTCTAACAAATTCTAATGGAGTTGGTAGAATGCCTACATGCATATGATTTGTAAAACGTTGAGATAAAGATAAACCACTAATGTGCTTATAGAGTACATTCTCTCTAAATATTGAAACATGAAATGAAGATGATATGAGAAGACACCAAAAAGAATGATGTTAAAATGCTAGTATGATGCATAAATGATTCAATTTAAATTGGTTTGAAGTAAAATTTAGCTATGTACTTTAGTAATAAATTTTTTTAGGAATAATTCCTAAAGAAGACTCGTGAGTGAGAGGTAAAGAAAATAAAGCAGAGATAGAAACATAGAGCGAAGAGACACCAATAGGGGTTAGACAATTTGATAGTAAAAAGGGAAAACCAACTAGGAAACATAAGACATATCAGAGAGGTACGAGGTCAAATGAATGAAACACATATAGAACTAACTCAAATTTGACAATACTAGGTTTCGGGAGAAGGGACTGAAAATTTGAATAACACTCTATGATTCAAGTCAATTGACTTAGATTGACTCATCATAATAGAAATATTTTCTAGAAACTTATCCTATAAAAGAAAGCTGAAGAAAATATCAAATTTTACTTTTAACTTTTGCCATTTTACTTTTACCTAACCTTACCTAAGGCCGACCAGACTTTTAAGAAGCAGTTGTGCAGTTAGTATTCTAAAAGACGCGATTAGGTAATGGAGAGACTAGGATATATAAATTTAAACACCAAGGGATGTAATCGAGGCATCTAAAATTGGTAGACAGAGAGTTAATGCAAAGACAATACAAGAAGCATTAGGCATAAATCCAAAAAACTGAACAGATTAAATTCATTCCAGTAAAACCCAGAGGAAGAAATCACAACACTAAGAATGACATACAATCATCAACGTATTCCAAAAAATGTAGAGATTACATCAACAAAAGTCGTACGACGTCGATAAGGAAATTACATCGTATCCACTACTATTTATGTTCTTATTGTGTCATGAAGGCATTGCTTCATCCAAAACAAGGAAAAATGTTGTCATTTAGTAATCTTTCTCCTGAACAGAAGAAGATTCTCGGGCGACCACCTGTAGAATGAATCCAAGTTAAGTTAGAGCAACCAGGACCAGTGGAGATTCCAGTCTCGAAAGAAAAATATCCTCTAGGGTTTGACTATGCCAATGTGGATGAAAAGGCCGCTCAGTTTTTACCTAATCAGAGAAGGGTAGCCCAAGGGTGAAAGCAAAGGTAAAGAAGGAAAAGGAAAGCTAATTTTGATTAGTTCAATGAAAAATTATACGACCAATAATATTTAAAATGACTATTTTGTTTGTTTACTTGTGTGTTGATATTTTATTTTAAGAACATACAAGCCTAGGCTTCTGAACTTAATTTATTGGTATGTTGATATTTTGTTAAAGTTTATTATGTCATCTTTACCTATTATGAGAATAAGTCATTTTGGATGATCTCTTTTCTTTTAATAAATTTATTTGAAACTTATAATTTGATATGGACCCCTAATACAGAAACTAGGCAGATTACCATTCCTAGAGAAAAGAGTAATTGAATTCCTATATATTAGAATACCGAAGAAACCTAACAGAAATAATCGTATAAAGAGAGAAAAAAAAGATTTAACCAGGAAGGAGGAAAAACCAGGTTACACAGAAAAATTGTAAGGAATAGAAGTAGACTATTTTATGAGAGAAATCACAAGTTATAGGGGTTACCGAAAATTAACAGGCTAGACTGAATAGAAAAACTAGAATCAGGGAACTAGAATGACCAAATTACTCAGAGAAAAAAATTAAACAAACCTTTACTTATGATTAAAAAATTAAATAAGATTACTAAGGAATCATAGGAGAATCACAGAAAGATTAGAAAGGGATTAGAACTCATATAAATTACTGTAATTATCAAACTATTAGAATAAAAAAAAACAAGTGAATGATTACCTAATGTTGTCAAATTGATGAATGAATGAACTAATGAATGAATGGAAAGAAATGAGAAAATGATTTTTAAGTTTCTGAAACAAGTATTGAAAAAAAAAAAAGCAGAAGTATAACTCCTCGCAAGATTGAGAGAATTGGAAACTCCCACAAATCCACTCCTATTCGTCTCCCCTTTCCCCTAGCTAAGGAAGAAAGACAGAATCACAAGACATGTAAGTCTCAGAATATTGAGAAAAGAAGAAATGAGAAGAAGTGTGAGAAAGAGAGAATAAATATTTAAGTAAGTTGGATTATTAGTAAAAATTTAAGACTTATTTGGTCTTTAACTTTAGCATAAACTTTTTAAACTATAAATAATAAATGAATGAGTTATATTTAAAAGAAACCTAGTTGAAATTATAATTTATATGTGTAATTTTAATTTTATTTCATTTATTTTACAAATTTAGTTTTTTCTTATACTTATAAATCGTTGATAGGATATTAGTACAATATTTTTTGATTAAATATTAGAATTTTAATTTTAAAAATAAAGAAGTTTAAATACGAGACATCAATATTTGTCATTTCAATATGTATCTGAACGATTTATACGGGTACAAAAATAATACAAAAGGATATTGGTATATTAAGATTTTGTATAAGTAGGTGTAGATGTTGGTACATATAGGCTGAGACGATAAACCATGGCCATGATTTTTTGTAATTGTATTATTATTTTATTTTATTTTTCCTGAGAAGTATTTACACGTGAGTATGTGATATTTATAGAATCATTTAATACAAATTTGGTTAAGAAAGGTTGGGATTGCCTGTCCCAAATTTTGGTTGACAAATTCACCGTCTGACTATCATCAGCGGCGTGGTTAGCGAGTTTATCGGCTGGTTGGTTTCCTTCCTTATAATTGTGTTGAATACTGCAGTGAGGTATTTGGCGCATTCTTAGTTTTATCTCCACAGTCATACCTAAAATATATATCAATGCGACTCCGTGAAAGAGGCTATGAATTGAATTGCTAGAAATTAGATAACATATACAAATGAGATTATAAACTACTAAACTACTCAGTACAAGTTAGACAACAGTAAAAACAAAAAATATTTAAGTAAAAAAAAAACTCCATTCAAAAAAGTGAGATCCTTAGTTTTGGAATTAGGGTTATTTACTTATTTATAAGAATCATGGAGACATACCTGGATGATCTGGTGCTACTCAAGGCTACAGCTAAGTTATAACTATTCTAGATTATTCCATTACATAGGTTATAGGGATCTCCGCCACTTACACTTGTTTAATGGGCCTCTAGATACGTATGTTAAATATGATATCCACATTAATAAACTGAATAACCTATTAGCTTAAGATAACATATTAACAGAACCTGTTCTGAGGGAGTTTGAAATTACGTCTTTCCCGTACATAAACAGAATCAAATATACATTTGGACTTGTACTTTTCTAGCGTATTTAACTAGTTTGTCGACACAAGGAATCATATTTCTAGATACAAAATCACTTTGATGGAATCAAAAATCAAAAATTATCCTTGATATCTTTTAGAACGTTGGAAACTTCCCAGAAACAATTGTAAGTTTAGGAAAAAAGGAGGCCACCGTGACTCTGGCTGTCTTCTATTGACTGGCGATTTCTAGCTTGACCATGTTGATTTTTTTTTTCCTTCTCTTCTATGACCTGTTTTCTACTTTGGAAAAAAATCTTCATCTCTTCTCCCTTAATCAATCGTTATTTTCTTCGCTTCTCCCTTACCATCAATCCATGGACAAGTATTTTGCACAAACCTTATTTCTGAGATCTAAACATTTGAGTTTAGTTGGGTCTTATGAGGTAAGAACAATGAGCTTAAGATTCAAGAAAGATTCAAAGGAATTTCATGTTGGGTATTTTTTCAGGAGTCTTCTATTGAGAGGTTACCTTCTACATTTTAGCTGCTTTTGAAGGTTTGTCTAGGCCAGAGCAAAAATGGTCTAGAAGGTTTAAACAATCAGTCTTATTGATGGAGATCTTATTGAACTTTAATGGTGTCTTTTTAAAGATCACAAAAATTGAGCCTTTGAAGGATTTAAAGTATCGGTGCGGGGATAATAGCTCAATTTGGATGAAATTCTGGCATTATTTGAATCCAGTTTCGTTTCAAGGGATGCAAAAATAGTTTAAGGATAATGATTTACCTCAATTATCTTCTGATACAAGTAAGATAACATATATTTGAACCATATGCGAAAGGTATTGTTTTTGAGGTCATCGATTTCCACAATGAATGCAGGTGGGTATTGTTAAAGCCATTCGGAAGCATTTTAAATGGTCAGGTGATTTGGACATTCACCCTATTAATGAAAGGAATGCTTTTTTCATATCACAGTCAACAAAAGTTTTTAATCTTCTAAAGCAACATTTGATAAGTATCTCTAAAGAGCGTGAAAAGGGTTCAATTTAGGGTTTTTGAAATGCTTAAAAATAAATTCGCAATATTTATAAGTATCTCAAACGATCAAAGAACACTTTATAACCCTAATTGGAAAAGGAGACGCTGGATTTGAAGCGTTACAAAAGCTATAGCACAAATCATGTGCGTCTTAGTCTCAAGCATAAATCATGTGCGTCTTAGTTTTAACCATAAACCTTGTGCATCTTAGTACAACTTCAAATCTTATGCGTCTTAATATAGCCTCAATACTAATGCGTCTTAGCATTAGTTTCAAATACCCGTGCGTCTTAGTATGGCTTCAACATTTATGCGTCTTAACACAACCCCGATACTAATATGTCTTATTACAAGCACAAATCACGTGCGTTTTAGTCTTGCTACAAATCACGTGTGTCTTAGTATGGCTTCAATACTCGTACGTCTTAGTATGGCTTTAATACTCGTGCGTCTTAGTATAGTCTCAATAGTACTAATGCTTCTTAGTATAGCACAATACTTGTGTGTCTTAGTATTAATACAACACCAATGCGTCTTACCCTTTAACGCAACACTTGTGCATTTTACACTTCAAATATTAAACCTAATGCATCTTAGCATTGATACTAAACCTAATGCGTCTTAGGTATTATCCCAATGCGAATACATCTTAGGCATTAGCTCCTAAGCTCATCCACCTTAGTGTTAGCACCTAATGCTTCCTATTTGGGTTTTCTTAACATATACAATCTTCAAAACCCTAAATTGCCTATCAAAGGTCATAATAGGCCTCAGACATAGATTTTATATGTGGCCTATCACTCATATATTTTTATATGTGGCCTCACATACATATTCTACACTCAGCATACTACGCATGTTCTTATACTCAGCATCATATACCCACTTCGGTCCTCTAACTCTGAAAATCCGTACTGATGGGTAAGGAATGGGGTAATGCGTCCTTTACGAAAATTGTTCGTACAGGTCTCTGCTACAGCATACTAAAAGGGAATCTTATTCCGACCAACTGTGTAGGTGATATAGCCTAAACCCTAGACGAAATACAAGCTGAAAACTGTCAGAATTTTACCTAAAATATTCCAGGAAGGTTGCTGTTTGCTCCGTTTGATTGCCAAAACGAGCTCTAAACCTAAATCCTTTCGTTGGGGATATAGTTGACGGTTTTCAATTCCTAATTGGGGTTAACCATCAAAACGGACATCATATGAAGAATCTACAACGTTTTTACTACGGGGTCTTATATCTGAGTTTTCTAACAACGAAAATCAAGTAAAATAGTTTCTTCCTCACTCTTTAACGAGCATCCGTCACCTCTCGATGATGACGTGAAAGGAAGTGTTCAACCTACTCAATGTATGCATCTGGCGTCACATATTCATTTCAGCATGTCAGTACCGGTTAACACATTCGAACTCTGACTACTCACTTGAGCACATTAGTGTCTTGACAAGAGGCCTAAATAAATAAATATTTATTTTCAGTCTACCTGCTCCTTACAAGCCTCACTAGTCCTGTCAGGCTCATCAATATTCATTATTCATGTCTAACCACGCATGAAAAGTCATAAGTAAACTTGACTAAGCAAGTCACAACTCGACTTCACACTAAGTAGTATTTTTTACTAAAAACATACGAGACATCAAAGATGTCACAAATAGGGGGATATTCACTAGGATATTGGTTTGGAGGTCTACGACACGTGGTGCAGCAATGCACTCACTACGGAGAAAACTCTGGAAAGTTCGATCAGCAGTTGAGTAGGGAAGTGGTAGGTTGAGAAACCGTCCATCCAACCTCAAAAAAGAGTGGGAAACGATTGTCAACACTTTCTCCACCTTCTCCACGTCACCACTACTCAACCATCGACACGTTCTTCCAGAGAGGAGGTCAGGTGAACGGCTACAATAGCTATGATATAAATAGATTCTCAATCTATTGAAGAAAACACAATAGAACAACTCTAAAAATCTGAGACAAGTCTAACACAGAATCGAACAACTCGATCATTCAACCTTCTCACACAGATAATCGTTCATAAATATTCACACCTACTATATCCTACAGAGTCGGATACTCTGACCTCAACCTTTCTCTTGATTCCCTCCCTAAGACCAACCCTTCTTCTTCTCCTTTGTGACTGAAACAAGACTGGAACGACCATTGCTTGGTTTAGACCAGGATTGTATACAGTGATCTCTCGAATCTAAACAAAGTACTTCAACAGTACAAATGTTTAAGGATTAGACGAACTATCACCTGCTCACCCAACTTTTTCAAATTTACCCTTTTAATTCGTTTTCCCCACAAATATTTTGGCGACCACAGTGGGAGATTAAATATAAAGTTGCAAAATCAATTTCTCGGATTTTTTTAATTTAAATTTCTCAATTTTAAAAATTGTTGATTATAGGAAGAATTTAGAAATATTGGATATTACGTTTCCTAATACTGGCGGAATCGTTATCATTACTCAAAAGTTCGTTGTGCCTGATCAAATTCCTGTTGAGGCTACAGATACTCAAAGCCTAACTACTATTAACAATCTAATAAAAATTATAAATGATGTTGTAATAAATCAAGCTGAAATTATGAAGACCCAAGACAAGGTGTTCACCCTTTTGGAATTTCTCACAGATCAATTATCAAAAGAACTGATTCATGTCTCCGCCGATGACGATAATGACAAGATTTCTCCCTATGGCGAATGTGACCCAGAAAGGAGCCATTAACCTAATCTTAAACTTGTGAAGACTCACATCGATTGCTTCAAACGCAAAAAGAAGACTCGTTGTATCCAACACTCTACAGTCGTGGCCCTTTCAACGAAGGGATGGTGGTATCCTACAAATCTCTTTTGGACAGTTTGTGTTCCCAGACTTTATCAAAAGTTGCTAAGCGATCGGTTATAATTGCACCTGACTCGCCAGAAAGGATAAAGATGAACAAAAATGAAGAAACATGTGAAACTCGCAGCAGTCGGCGTCTTGCCCGTCGGCATCTTGCCAATAAGCAGTATAATGTTCAACTTTCTGTATATACTATAACTGAAAGAGGCAAAAGGAAAGCTTTGGCACTGGAACGACATCCTAAGCGTGCAACACCAACACTAGTTCCAACGCCAATGACACCAAAGTTTGGTTACCTTTGAGGGACAACCAAGCAGTTGCCACTTCATCACTGGTTCAATGTCAACTACAACAACCAAGAGAAGCACCAGCTGCCCCGAACTTCCCATTTTCAATCGAAAAAGTAATTAAACTTTTGGAAATCTGGATACAGAATGGTGCCATCAACCTACCTCAGATTCGACGTTCACCAACAGTGCAAGAAATGGAAAACTCTAAATATTATCGTTTCCACAGATTCATTAATCACTCAACGAGTGATTGCAATGCCCTGAAGCAAATCTTCAAAGGGAAGATTGAGTCAGGAGAATTGGATTTGGGTACTGAAGGTGTATGTAGAAACTAAAGCTTCCCTATTTTGCAAAGACGTCAAATTGGTTGAAGCATCAATACAGGAGAAATGGCTCATGGAATTTGACGCCTAAAGCATCCAGGGATATCTGTTTAGTTTATTTGTAATTTCAATTCCTTAAAAACGTATGTAATATATTTTCATTAGTATCCCTTTTCAGTAATCAAATTTTAATTCTATTAATTCAAAAATCCATGCTGATCCAAAATAAAATCCTTGCATTCATACCTACCGAATATCCACTCACCAAATCCAAACGAAATAAAGCAAAATCAAAATCAAAATCAAATAAGTCTACCGTTTCTCAATAATGAAGAAAGATAAAAGTGCAGAGTTCTAAACAAAGCATAAGCGAAACCGGCCAACAGTGGCCTATCCTTCTTAGAGAATACCTCCTTCATATTTTAGAGAGCCACCTTCTTCAACTCTAAATACTGAGTCAATCTTTCAATCTCTGCCTCCCCTTGCTCGATAAGATTATAAGAAAGGATCACGTCTGCTGCAAGCTGCGACTTCTTAACAACATCAATTTGCAACCAAACAAAGATGTATTGAACTCAAGTCGGTCGCATACCTCTAAATGATACCTCCAATTCACGAATAATCACTTCAGAAATAGTGACCCTAGTCACAGTACATACCTCGTTCACAAACAAAATCTCTCTATATTAATGCTCTCGGCCAACCAGAATCTTCCTCCTCTTACTAATCATGTCAAGAGTGGGAACTGCGCCCATGCTGACTACTCCGCCCTGGTGACACCAATCTGCTGACAAAGACACGCTATAGTGAAGGTGAGGTTCCAACTACCACTGGTAACTAGGCTGACATAACCATCTTCAGCCGGGATAAATACTCAACAAGCAAGGTCACTCCAGATGCGGGTCCTCCTTCTTAGTTGTTAGGATGTTAGCTTTCAAGATATTGTTAGTGACATGGTCATCACATCATTTTTCAAGATAAATCTCATGCACTTCCATCTTTGTCTTGATATCTGCTAGTTGTGTTATCTTCGCCAACTTCCTGCATCAAACCAACTCGGTCAACCAAGTATCAGATTTTTCTTTCTTCAGCAACAGCCACAATCTGGAGATAT
The DNA here is from genome assembly GCA_023531435.1 of Papaver californicum. NCBI lineage: Eukaryota > Viridiplantae > Streptophyta > Magnoliopsida > Ranunculales > Papaveraceae > Papaver > Papaver californicum. The sequence goes on along the minus strand of JAJJMC010010016.1, from coordinate 3,141,158 downwards.
GAATCTGATTGGTCAGAATCCAATAACAAGGAACTCATATGAAGACATGAAGACATATAAATAAAAGATTATAAACTTATTCTGAGGCTCCCACAACAGAATGGCACATGCTAGGGTTTCTTACAAGATTTTCTTACGAGTTCCACAACCAAGCTATTACGTACCTCAATCCCCAACTCTGAAAAACCCACTTATGATTGAGGAATGGGGCAATACGTCCTTCACGAAAGTTGTTCGTACATGCCTATGCTACAACATACTGAAGGGCGCATTAATCAGATAAACGAGCTAAAAGATATGGCTCTTCCACTAGAGTCTACAAAATCTAAAAATTTACACGGGATTACTAATCACAGATGTTCACGCATGATTGGCCTACCTAGAAAACTCCAAAATAATTGATTCTGGATGCATATGATAGCTTAGTCTTTTGGTTTCGAAAGTTGAGATCGAATGCATCAATCCAAGTTTGTATGAAGATTCTATGGCCTTTTTCCGAGAAAACTATACATGTCTAAATTTCTTGACAACGAGTCTTCACAAATAAGTTTCAGTTCATACAAGATTGTATCTACCTGCTCAACTTATTCAAAGACTCGTATGCATAAACATGAAGTCATAACGGAGCATGAAACCCTATACACTTTCTCCAGAAGATGCAACATCACTTATCAAGGGTCACCACATCCATGTGAACCAAATCAGTGTCATCCCTTTGTTTTGTTGACAGACACTTCCTGACTGTTCAACACTTGGGGAGTTGATCTCTTTGGAAAGATCAATTCCATTTTAATGACCTGAGAATCAAGTCAGTAACACTCAACGCCAGCGTTGAGGATAATAAGGCATGATCAACATACGCTCTTCACATCAAGGCCGTCATACAACTAGGGAACTTGCTCCTTCTGATGATCACATATGGAGTGGGACTACACCATTGCTTTTATCTGCTTCAACAACACCTGATTGCCAACTGGAGACAAACAATGGAGTTAAGGTCGCTCTCTCACAACAGAAAAATTGGCTAAAAATGTTATAAAGGAACCCAGAGAAATTATTAATGGCACCCAAAGAAAATTTTAAGGGCACCCAGCAAAGTGTTAAAGGCACCCCTCTTCTTGGATTCGAATTCAGAAAATGGCGGGAATATTTCTTCTACGCGTGAAGAGCTACCTGATTTATTTTGGAACTGAGTTTTATGGAATTTTGTATATTATTTCGAGTTACTTAAGTAAAAAAATAATCAAAACAGGTAAAACACGTCAAAGAGGAGTGTTTCATGCCGAAAAAATGGTGAAAGTCAAGTTTGCTACCGATAAATAATTTTCTTCTATGATTTTGATTTGGACGAATTAGAGTTTATTTTGGGAAGAGTTTTCAGGCATTATCGATTAAGGGGAGATGATTAGGTTTTACTAAACCTATAAATAGCAAAGAGATGGAGAAAATAAGTAGCTAGGGTCCATAGAAAAAATCAGAAGAAATCTCACATGCTCGTGAAGGAGAAGAAGAATATACTACAAAGGAGAACAGTCGCTAATACGATCATATATTCTTCCTCCTGTGCAACGCTTAAGATCAGTCGTTATTTTCAATTCCTTTAGCAATAGAAAAACATCAGAGAACCGTGACAAACTAGAGATAACAACAGATATAAACGTATATGTTTTCTGTTTTTATCTTTTTATCTTTTATTTTCTTCCTTGTAAACAATTTTGAGCCATGTTTCTATCCTTTGAGAGTGTTTTGAGCATGATGAGCTAAACCCAATCACTAGGACAATGGAGGAAGCCATATTTCACAATTGAATGGTAACTATATTTTATTTTTTATGACTTTTTGTATTGATTTTAATTTATTTATGATTTTTCTTAATTAATTGTGATTTTGTTTTATGGTGTACGCTGGGACTTAGAGATCTTGATACACCATGCTTATGATTACAGTTAATGTTTTAGAAATCTACTTTTGGCAAAGAAACAGAGTCAATAAAAAGAGCTAGAATTGTTAATAATCATTATATGCATCACTTGAATATGATTAATGGTGGAATTCCGAGTCCTAGTTTTTCTTAGTATTGTTATCATCCTTTACATAAGTTTTATTTTAAATCATAATTAGATCTAAAATGAATCTTTACAAGTCTCAGTGAACGAACTATTTTTACCACTTCTTAAAAACGACCATCTCACAGCAGATGACGATGCTAACAAAAAGGAAAACGTGAAGACGTTGATCTCACCCTTTTCATGTGAACAATTTCTCACGTAAAAAAAAAGTGGGGTTTGGTTGAAAAACCTTAGCTTACCTGGTTGTAACTAATGGTACAAGATTAAGAGAGAATATATAACATACCTAGTTTGTTCAATGACGGAGATGTTGTATGAAGAAACGACTTCACTGATGATATGCAAGCAACGTTAGAACTAGGGCAACCTGTTCGTAAATATAACAATGCGAGAGATGAAAAAAGCTCCCTTTTATATATCAAATGAAATTAGCAAGTCAGACAAGGATAATGACTCCTCACTTGTCCGTCCAAGCTCCCTCCAACTTGTCCGTCCAAGTCGCCAAGCCAACTCATCCGTCCAGCGTCAAACTCTAGCAAGCTTGTCCGTCCTCCTAGAAAAGCTTGTCCTCCTTTGGCTCCAGCTCCAACTCGTTCGTCTTATTATCAAGCTGTATTCGTCCGCCTTCATACCGACCCAAGCCTGTTCGTTCAACATCTAAGTCAAAAATATTTTCGCACTAGCTACAAGCTTGTCCACCTTATTTCCTGACCAAGCTTGTCTATCGCAGCCGTGCTTGTCGGCCTTTCTACCAGAAAGATACTTGTCCATCCAAGATACACTTGTCCGATCAACTCCATGTCCTAGTTCGATCTTTCAACCATGGATCTCTACTTGTTTATACAAGATGATGATCTAGCTTGCTTATTTGAAGTTCAAGCCAACTGCTACTCTTCTAGTAATATCTAACCATTAAACTATAAAAGTTATATTTCGTATGACAGACCAGCATCTAGTGCTTACCGTGTATTATTACTCGTTCAACGCTAAGCAGGGAACTTAATATAGATGATGGGTTTTTGTCAAGGGTAAAATAGTAAAACATTACGTCTCTTACCCGAGTGTGCATAAAATTTCAAGAAAGAGGCTCAAGTACATGTCAAGACTGAGGCTTAAGTACTTGTCTATCAAAATCTCAAGCTCCTAGATGGATTGTCCACTAGTATAGAGCAATTTGAATATTATTTTTCTCAAGTGCTTGTCAAGACAGAAGCTTAAGTACTTGTCTATCAATATCTCAAGCTCCTAGATGGATTGTACAATAGTATATAACAATTTGAGTATCATTTGTTGTTATATTCCGCAACTGAATTCCCAAAATTAACTCATGTCAATATTCACGCTCAACTGAACAATATTGACTCATTAACTACCAATATAGCTTTATATATAAGTTACGTACGAACATATTTGACTAAAGTACCACAAATGTGCTTCGATTCCAAGTCAAAATTGTGCCAGACACAATTTCATAGCTTGTACTAGCTAAACCCAGCATCAGTGGCATTAATCCTTGCTTAAAGAAACAACTAATGTGAAGAGCGTGAAAAGGGTTCAATTTAGGGTTTTTGAAACGCTTAAAAATAAGTTTGCAATATTTATAAGTGTCTCAAACGATCAAAAAACACTTTCTAACCCTAATTGGGAAAGGAGACGCTGGAATTGAAGCGTTACAAAAGCTATAGCACATATCATGTGCGTCTTAGTCTCAAGAACAAATCATGTGCGTCTTAGTATTAACCACAAATCTTGTGCGTCTTAGTACAACTTCAAATATTGTGCGTCTTAATATAGCCTCAATACTAATGCTTCTTAGTATTAGTTTCAAATACTAGTGCGTCTTAGTATTGGCTTCAGCACTTATGCGTCTTAGCACAACATCAATACTAATGCGCCTTATTATAAGCACAAATCATGTGCGTCTTAGTCTTGCCACAAATCACGTGCGTCTTAGTATGGCTTCAATACCCGTGCGTCTTAGTATGGCTTCAATACTCGTGAGTCTTAGTATAGTCTTAATAGTACTAATCCTTCTTAGTATAGCACAATACTTGTGCATCTTAGTATTAGTACACACTTGTGCGTCTTACCCTTTAGTACAACACTTGGGAGTTTTACCCTTTAGCACAACACTTGTGCGTTTTACCATTTAAATACTAAACCTAATGCATCTTAGCATTGATACTAAACCTAATGCGTCTTAGGTATTATCCCAATACTAATCCATCTTAGGCATTATCTCCTAAGCTCATCCATCTTGGCGTTAACACCTAATGCTTGCCTATTTGGGTTTTCTTCACATATACATTCTACACTCAGCATGCTACGCATGTTCTTATACTCAGCATGATATACCCACTTCAGTCCTCTAACTCTGAAAATATGTACTGATGGGTAAGGAATGAGGCAATGTGTCCCTCAAGAAAGTTGTTCGTATAGGTCTCTGCTACAACATACTAAAAGGGAATCTTATTCTGACCAACGGTCTAGGAGATATAGCCTAAACCCTAGACGAAATACAATGTGAAAACTGTCAGAATTTTGCTTTACATATTCCTAGAAGGTTGTTGTTTGTTCCGTTTGACTTCTAAAAAAAGCTCTAAATCTAAATCCTTTCGGGTAGGGAGATACTTGACGATTTTTCAATTCTGAATTGGGATTAACCATCGTAAACGAACATAGTATGAAGAATCTACAACGTTTTTACTAAAAGGTCATATATATGAGTTTTCTAACAACGAAAATCAACTCAAATATTTTGTTCCTCACTCTTTCACGACCATCCATCACCTCTTGCTGATGACGTGAAAGGAAGTCTTAAACCTACTAAATGCCTGAATCTGGCATCACCTATTCAGTTCAGCATGTCAGTACCGGTTGACACATTCAAACTTTCATTACTCACTTGAGCACATTAGAGTCTTGACATGAGGAGTAAATAAATACATATTTATTTTTAGTCTACCTTATCCTTACAAGCCTCACTAGTCCTGTCAGGCTCATCAAGATTCATTATTCTTGTCTAGCCATGCATCACAAGTCATAAGTCAACTTAACTAAGAAAGTCACAACTCGACTTCACACTAAGCAGTATTTTTTACTAAAAAAATATACGAGACATCAAAGATGTCACAAATAGGTTGGTCTGGCGGCACGTGGTGCAGCAATGCACCCACTACAGAGAAAACTCGGGGAAGTTCGATCAGCAGTTGAGTAGGGAAGTGGTATGTTGAGCAACCGTCCATTCAACCTCAAACAAGAGTGGGGAGCGGTTTTCAACATTTTCTCCACCTTTTCCACTTCACCACTACTCAACCATCGACACTTTCTTCTAGAGAGGAGGTCAGGTGAACGGTTACAATAGCTATGATATAAATAGATTCTTAATCTATTGAACAAAACACGATAGAATAAGCCTAAAAATCTGAGACAAGTCTAACACAGATTCGAACAAATCAATCATTCAGCCTTGTCACACAGAGAATGTTTCATATCTATTCACACCTACTACATCCTACAGAGTTTGATACTCTGACCTCAACCTTTCTCCTTCTCCATTCTGACTGGAGCAAGACTGAAACCACCATTGATTGGTTTAGGCCAGGAATGTACAAATTGATCTCTCGAATCTAAACAAAGTACATCAATAATACAAATGTTTAAGACTTAGACGAATTATCACCTGCTCACCCACTTCCAAATTTACCCTCTTAATTCGTTTTCTCGACAAACATATGGTAAGCGCAATCACTGATAGTATTACAGGGCTTCCATTTCATCTGTGGGAGAAATCAATGTTTCAAAGGATTTTTTCACCATGGGGTATATTGGATGATATCCATCCAGATACTACGTCTCACTCAAGGTTGAATTGCTGCAAAATTAAAGTTACTTGTGATATGCTGAGTATCTCTGCAGTGGTTAAGTTCTCTAACTTATGTATTTCTATTGAGTGGATATCAAAGAGGAAGGTACATTTTGATCAACATCAGTGTATTATGGCTTATAGACAAAAATCTTTTCAAGATTGTGATGCTCAGTTTTGTTATGAAAATCATAAGAATTTTTTATCTGATCAAAGAATTGGTTCTTATAGGAATCATGATGATCAAATTATTGATCATTCTGTTGGTCAGTGCTCAGTTAATCCAAGACTCAGGTCAGCCGTGGTTATCCCCAAAGATTATTATATCATAAATAATGCACATACATCCTTCCTAAACTGGATAAGTCGAAGAATTTGGAAAATAATCTTAAATATTGGGTATCACCGTCGATATCTCAGCGTGTTGACAATTTTCAAATTTTTCAAATTTCAAACTGGAATCGGCCTGATGTTGGCACGGACTCGGGTTGAATGGTGAATCCTCTATTTAACTCTGAATCTGGCACAAAATTTGTCATTTCACAAGTTTAATTTTCTTTTAAGGCAAACTCGAACTTAGGTATGGGTTGGGAAACTTTCGGAAGTGGTTTATGACCCGAATTTTATTCTTCAAACCATCCATGAATCACGTAAGTCAGTTTATGAGAATCATTATATGAGAAAGAAGGTGTGTAGAGGCCCACCGGGTTTCATCCGTGCAAGAGAGCTCCATTCAGAGTTGCCCATGATCCAAATGAAGCTGGTACGTTGGATATTTCTTTAAATAACACAGTAGTAAGTGATCACTTTTTGGGCGAGATGGTGTTTGGAGGCCCATCGGGAATTGACCCACGTAAGAGAGCTCAATTTAGGCCGGACATGATCTAGTTGTCTCAATTCTTTAGCAATATCCTCGAGTTTAACAAATCTAGATGGTAAGTTTTCTTCTGCACCGCTAGACGCTGCTTTTTAAATTCAAATAATTCTTAGTCTCCAACGGATAATTGCAATGCAACGTTATTATCTATGTTACCTTCTCATAATTTGCAAGAAGAGGAAATCGACAAAATGGTAAATTTTTATATGTTTTTCAACAAAAAATTGGGAATCAATTGTGATAACAAATCCTCAAGAGGCCTCTGTAAGAATATGTTGGTAAACATAAAAAGTTCTGAGCTGGATAATCAAAATGAAGAAAATCAATTCGATGGTCTTTATAATTTAATTAAGATTCGGAGGATGATATTGGGAAGCTGAAAAAGCTAGATGCACTTTAAGTGTGGATGTTAATAGTATTTCACCTAGAGTTGTATCTGCTAGGTCAATGGTTCCTATTGGTATTCATAGGAATTCTACTGAATCTAATGGATCATAAAGTCCTCTCATGGAACATTAGAGGATTTGGGGGTAAGCTAAAAATTACAACAATTCGAAATGCAATTTGTATGAACTATGTGCTATATCATCAATTCAAGAAACTAAGATGAAATTTGTTGAGTATTCTTTATTTAGGTGTTTATGGGAAGTAGTTAATGGTTGTAAACATATTGTTCTTCCCTTTTAAGGAAGGTCATGAAGTATTCTTGTTATGTGGAATCCTGCAGTGGTAGTTATGGAAGAAAGTTTGTTAGGTTCTTTCTCCGTGTCTTTGAAATTCAGAAATTTGGTGGATAATTTCAGGTGGATTCATCCCTTTGTGTATGGAGCTATTAATTCTAAGTTTTGGCAGAAAAATCAACATGTTATACTTATTATGCATGAACCTTGGATGCTCGGTGGTGACTGGAATGTAATTCTTTATCAGTCTGAAAGGAATAGATCTGGTGGATGCAAAAGAAATAGGAAGAATTTTAGGAAATTCATTGATTATAATAGTCTTGTGGACATTCTTATGTCTGGAGGTTGATATACTTGGACTAATTTTCAATATCCACCTACTCTGGTGAGATTAGACAGATTTGTTTTCACTGCAGATTGGAAGGATAAATGCATTTCTTTGGTGCAATATAGACTAAGAAGACCTATCTCATGCTCAAATTCTCCTAAACTTGCTTTTGTAAGTTTGAGAATTACCATTTGGATCATCCTGTTGTTTTGAATCATATGAGATTGTGGCGAGCAAGTCTAACTTACTTTGGTAGTATTATAAGTTTTATTCTTGCTAAAAAACTCCAATGACTTAAGTTTTTAATCAATAAGTGGAGCAAATAAACTTTCGTCTCTTTGCAGGCAGAAGTGGATAAATTTGAGACCCTCATTGATGTTTATAATACTCTAGAAGAGATCAAACTCTGAAAGAATAGAATTTTGTAGCTAGGAACAAGCTAGGATACATCACAAAAAGAAATCCATAAATCTCACTTGAAAATGGTTTTCTAGAGCTAAAGGTCAATGGTTAGCTGATGGTGAAATAAACTCAAAAAAAAATTTCATAGAAATGCTTTCTATAAGCAGAATATAAATTATATTAACTCTTTGTTGATCAATGGGCTAATTTTTCATGACAAAGACAAGACTCGTATGAGGAGGCAATTTTTTTATATGGATATGTTTAATAAAAATGTGAGTGCAAACCTACTTTTGATGCCTTGAACTTCCTAATCTCAGTGTGCATCAAAGTATCATATTGGAAAAACCAATTGATGAAGATGAAGTTAAGCTTGTGATTTAAAATTTTAGTATGAAAATATCCTCTGGTCCCGATGGATACACTATATGAAGTTCTTTAAAACTGTTTGGAATATCACCAAAGAAGATTTAACGACATTAGTGAAAGATTTTGAGTTAACCGGAAAATTGGATTGAAGATTGAATTGCACAAACATCATATTGATTCCTAAATAAGATAGGGCTTCTTCAATGCATTCTTTTTGGCTTATTAGTTTAATTGGAGGAATATGTAAAATCATTTCAAAGATTCTTAGTGACAAACTAAAACAAATACTTCCATATATTATTTATGATCTTCATAGAGCTTTTTTTTAGAACAGTTAAACTACTAACGGTATTCTTATTGCCTTTGAATTGATTGATTCATGAGAAAGAGATGATATCTATCGATTTGTGGTGAAAGTAGACTTAGAAAAGACTTTTGATAATGTTAGTTGGAGCTCTCTTGATTATACTATCTCTAGATTTGGTTTTGGCATGGTATGGAGGAATTGGATTAGATGGTGCCTTTCAAGTACAATATTTTCTATCGCAATCAATGGTACTGCTTTTAGTATGTTTAGGAGTGGGAAATGTATTAAGAAAGGTGACCCAATGTCTCATTTTCTATTCATTCTGGTTGTGGAATCTTGTCACTAATTATAAAGAAAGATGCTTCTTTACACTTGATTTCTGGCTTTAAACCTGCAAGTGATGTTTTTAGATTAATCACCTGTAATTTGTAGATGACCTCATTGTATTCCCAGATGATGATTGTGAGCAGGTTAGGAACTTCAAGAATATATATTTTTTGGCTTGGAACTTGTTTCTGGATTAAAGGTTAACTTCAAGAAAAGTGTTCTTGTGCCTGTTGGTAATGCAATCAATTCTTGTGAAAATGTTTTCATTTTTGGATTTCCACTGATTTACTTCCCATTGAAATACATTGGTATTCCTTTAGGAAGTAAATCAAAGTCTGTTGGAGTATATGGGATGTAACTGTTTAGAAATTTCAGAAGAAACTCTCTATTTAGCAAAGAAAGTATCCATCTAAGGCTGGCAGGCTTATGCTTATACAATAAGTGCTTTCATGCTAAATGGATCTAGAGGTATGTAAAAGGAGAAAAAGAACTTTGGAGGAGGATTATTAATCACAATTTTGATGGCAATACTAGAGCTTTCCTTCCTAATTCTTCTAGCAAGATAATTGGTAAAAGTCTCTAGGATGGTATTTTGGAAAGCAGAGATGTAGTAGAGATGAATTCTACTATTCAAGTGGGTAGTGGTGATAGATGTTTGTTTTAGAAAGATAAATGGTTGAATGATCATTCTTTAATGTCTCTATTTCCCATTCTTTACAAACTTACTAGATTGCATGAGGCTATTATTCAAGAAATGCTTGAAAACAACAAAAAGAGTAGTTGGAAGTTTGCTTTCTGCAGGATCCTAAAAGATGAGGAAATGGAGTACATATATCACTTGTTAGATATGATCTTTAGTATCAACTGAGGTGATGAAAAAATTATAAAGTCTGGCAGAATGGTAACATGCCATTTTCTGTGTCAGAATGTTACAAGGACTTAGAGGATGAAGGTTTTATCTTGTTCCCTTATAAATGTGTGTGAAATCCAAAAATACCACAAAAAGTTATCTTTTTTATATGGAATTTATGTATCAATGTATCTCCAACTCTTAATACATAAAAAAAGCATCATCATGGTTAGTGGGTGCCTACTCTGCAAGGAGGCATCAAATCGAACCATCATTTGTTTCTGCATCGTGAGACTACAAAAAAGGTATGAAACTATTTTTTATCAGGTTATAAGCTTTTAAAGGTGTTTCGAGAATCTGTCAATGACACAATTTAAGAGTGGAGAAGGAAAAAGGATTCTCAATGCAGTTTAAAAAGAATAATATGGGATATTACTCCTTTTGTCATCAGGTGGGTGGTGTGGTTTGAGAGAAATGCCAGAATTTTTAATGGAAAGTACAATTGATGCACATGGACAAATATTTTTGAAGGTGTTACTGTGAATACAGTTTTGAATAATTGGGAGACTGTAATGCATTAGGTTTTTACTTTGTTTTGGTCATTTCATTCAACTCTCCTATAATTGAGCAATTTTTATTTTCTCTTTTGATTCAGTTTGTTACTATCTTAGTAATGAATTGATTTTTTTATCAAATCTTGCCCTTTTTGAGTAAAAAAAAACAATTGTAAGGTTGGTTGTTGACGTAAGAAACCACGTGATTTCTATCACAACATAATTTTACCCTATTTTCATGTTGTTTCATTGTCCACAAAGCAACAAGTTGAAGATCGAAGTCTTCAACACTTTATGGCCATGTGATGTATCCTGAATTGAATTATCAATCGGATGAAACTCCATTTTTGAAAAGAATAACTCCAAATCCATATCAAATGTGATGAACTTAACGTTTTGATTTTGAAATTGTAGAGTCTTGAGCTTGGTTATAAGGTTAGTTGTAGAACCGACCATAAGAGGGTACCATGCATTGACACAACTATTGTACTGGGTTTAGGTTGTGATTATGCCGAGGATCAACCTTCGTCTTGATTGAGTTGAGGATTGAGCTTCATCTTCCTTGAAAGTTGAGCTTTATCTTGTTTTTAGGCTCTTCGTAGAACTTGGAGGTTGAATCGTGCCCGCGAGACATGAGTGTATTTTAGCTAAGTAATCAGACTTGAGCTAGACTGGTTGATTTTGTAAAATTATCGCTTTAGACCTGGTCGAAAAATCACCATCTACAGTTACATAAAAGCTTTCATATTAACATGGCCTAACTTTCCTTGGCTCTATCCCCCAACGCCCACAAAACCACTATTTTTAAAGCCTAATTTATATTGGGAAAAAACCCCTAAAATTTAGGATTAAGTCCAGGTAAAAGATAGTCAAGCCCATCCCCTATTGGATTCCTATTTCTTCCCCTACGTGTTTTTTTTATATTAAATAAGAATTTTATTAGTTAAGAGAATGAATTACATATGAGTTTTACTTTAATACCTTTGCAAGAATGAATGTAGGAGGATGCTGGTACCAAGTTTTAGATAGCGTAAACTTTCTAGCATGTTTTATCAGAATATCCACAGGCTTATTACATTCTCTTGGAATATGCCTATATTTCCAACTACTGAAATATTTTAAATAAAAGATAATATCCTTGATAATAACATGGTCTTCCCAGAATAAGCTTGTGAGATCTCCATTAACAGATCTTACGACATTCTTAGAATCCGATTCAAAAATGACATGATGCAGTTGTTGAGATATTGCCTATTGTACTCTTTCCAAGTCTGCAAAACATTCCGCTTCTTCTCGATTAAAATACCATGTATGCAGATGCACCTCGATTGTTTGGTCACTTGCAAAATTTTGAATTAGTAAACCAATTCTATATTGATTCAAACCTGACTTAAAAGACGTATCATATTTAATAGAATAGTAAGGTGCAATTGGTGATTCCCATCTCTGACATATATTGGGTTTGATCGTAACTTCCTTTCTCAGTTTGCATCTTCTACTTTGAATGATAGAAGAGTGCAAGGTCTATATCTGTTTAATAGTTAAGATTGTGTTTGGTTTTTTCTTTCAAACGCACAATACACCGCTGATTCCAAACTCCCAGATTGCATAAGCCATATTGATTAGCCATTCCTCATCCAAGATCCGATCATTTTTAATCATCTCAAACCATCCTCTAATCCAATAACTAGTATTTTCATAAGCTAGCATACTTCTTCTACTACCTGGAACAGACATATACACATCATGAGTAAAGCTGCAATACATAAGAATATGGTCTGTTGAGTCTTCAAAACCTCTACACATGGCATAACTCGAGAAAACCCCTTCTATCTGCGATGAAAATCTTTCACTAGTTGGCACAATGTCAGTCAAGCATTTCCAAAGTAAATGCTTTATTCTTGCAGGAATATCCAACCTCCATAACTGCTTCCATAATTTATCTTCAGTAGGTATACGACCTTGTGTATTTGTTTTTATCTCCATAAGCTTTTTATATGTTGATTGGACCGTGAAGACCCCATTATTAGTTAAAGACCAAACAATTTTATCTTCGGCTAATCTTGGAATCCTCATGCTTAAAAAAATTTCGGCCACATCCATGTTAAAGAGTTTAAGAATAAGAGGGGTCTTCCAAATTTTTTGATCCTCACTGGTGAGATCAGATACCAATAAATCCAGATTATATTCAGTATCCGTAGGTTTCTGAGGTGTTGGTGGAGCTGCTTAAACTTGACCCAATTATCATCCCAAACCTTAATCTGTCTACCATTGCCCAATTGCCAAACTAAGATTTTTTTTATAAAATCCACATTCTTGTACAAGCTTTTCCATAACCAGGTTGAGTCTTTGTCATTCGAAACATGAAGTAATGAAGAGTCTAGGAAGTACTTTTCCTTTATAGCTTTATCCCCAAGAGAAGAAGTAGCCTCCAAAATGCTTTAGCTAATAAATTATTGTTATAATCACTAAGGTTTCTAAAACTAAGACCTCCCTGTATTTTTTTTTACTAAGCTTCTCCCAAGATATAATACAAATTCCTTTACCTTCACTTCTACCCCACCAGAAATTCCTAGTAACCTTGTTCATATTTTCTATAGTAGCTTCTGGTAGATTAAAAGTGCACATTTGATGAAGAGGCATGGCGTTTAAAATCGCTTTAACCATTATTGACCTTCTTGTCTGGTTAATGAACTTCCCCTCCCATCTTGTTAACCTATTCTTCGTATTACTAACAATTCTAGAAAAAGAAGAAGTCTTCCTTCTGCTAAGAAATAATGGAATGTCTAAATAAGTTTCATCTAATTTCATCTTCTTAACCCTTAATCTTCTTGTTAGTAACCTACAGTGTCTCCCATGTAAGTTTTTGGAGAAGTAACCAACAGACTTTTGAAAATTCACTTGTTGTCCTGAGCTATTGCTAAAAACCTTAATAACATCCATCTAATTATTTACATTATGAATGTTTGCTTTAGTAGAAAGCAAACAATCATCCGTAAAAAGTAGATGAGATACAAGTAGAGCACCCCTAACTATTTTTATCCCATGTATATTTTTTTTTTGGAGGATTCAGCATTAGCTAGAGCTCGAGTAAAGGTGATATGTATAAATTCATGTTCATGTAGTTGATTTGAAATTCTCAACTAATTAATTAGTAGAGGATCAAATGACATATTTTTTAAAATCTATTTCACGGTAAAATTTAATTTATATATTGAACATGAAGTATTTTTTCATTTTCAATAACTCAATCACCCGAATAAGAGGAATCGGGCTCCGTACTTTCTCTTTCCTCTCTGCAACTCCACCTTCATCTTTATCCTTTAATCCTTGAATCTCAGTCTTTCCAGAGTCTCTAAATTAATTTCATTAAGTGTTTCCCTTCTTTTTTCTCCTACATTTTCCTTCCTTTCCTTCTGCCAAAGAAAGTTTTTATGTTGTTACTCCCATCTTTCCATTTCTGCACTCTATCTTCACCCCCACATATTCCTCATATCTATCTGCCAATCCCATTTCGTCTCTTGATTGCATAATATAAATTCTTTTTATCCTCTACATTCTCTTCTTGGATAATATTGATGATAACTCATCAACATTATCCTATACTAACTGCCATTTCTTGTTCATAACAGCCCATAACCGACTCCTCCTCCTTCCTTGCTTGCTCTCCATCTATTTAATCAACCATCTATATAGCCAATTATGACGTCTCCAATATTCTAAGAAAAAATGTTCAATTCCAACTCTTCTCAACCACTCAATCCCACTCTAAACGATGATCTTCTTAAGCAAATCTCTAAAATGTTGTCTAATCATACTTCATCTCCAACCATCCAAATCAATACCACTTAACCCAATGTTTCCAAGGACTACAAAAACTGTTTGGCACTTAGGATAATATTTCCCAGACCCTTTATAACTTCACCGCAATGGAATTTGAGTGTCACTCAGATTTGGAAAGTGTCATGGATGGTACTCCATGGGTAATCCGAGATGATATTTTTATTTTCGAGCGTTGCTCCCCTAACAAAACTCCTCAAGAATACCTTTTCGACAAAGTAGAATTCTGGACTCAAATCTATTGTTTACCAGTGAATTATCTTGACAAATATTTTGTGTACTCCCTAGTATCCCAATTAGGTGTTGTGCGTCCCATCTCCTCCCTAGAAGCAAAAAACTGGGTAAAATTTTCCAGGATAAAACTTACTGTCAATATTCTGTATCCATTTCCCCAATCTATTGTTTTTCCTATTAAAAATTATGATAAATGTTCTTTCGATCTTCGATTTGAGAGATTGCCCCGTTTTTATCTTTTTTGTGGATATATAGGTCATATGATCAAACTTTGCCCACTAATGAATAAATTCAAGGACGTTATCTACAAGAACTATCAAGAAGAAATACAACACAAAGCCCTTGCAATGATTGTTACAAAGTACCCTTCATCCATTAATGCTTCTATACGTCGAAAGGAATGGGACTTCTCAACATTCCAAGATAAAACTGTGGACAAAGAATCTCTTAATCGTTCCAATGATCCAAATGTGGGTATGGAGTATCACCATCTTTCCAGTCAAGAAGTTCCTATGGCTCAAAATATGAAGGAAAATACAGATCACATCATTACCATTGTTATGTTTTCGTCAGAGACAACTAGTGAAGATCCTAAAAATATGTTATTTAGGAAACACACTCATGCCACAACAAATATTTCCTTACCTGATTCGGGTATTGCCAAGAATATTATAAACCAAACAAAATATCTTAATCGAGATAAAGGAAAATCTCCATATGATTGGTCAAAAATAACTTCAAATGAGAATATGTCTATCCATGTTCATTCTAATCAATTCTTTCTTCATAATTTTCCACATCAGAAGTCGTGTACGCATACAATGCCTTACCCAACCATAAAAAAGGGTGATACACCGAAAGATCCAGTCCAAACTCTTAACTCAAGTCGTAAAGAATGGAAAAAAAATGGTTCGTGCAATTCCTCAAAACAAAGACAATCCAAATACTCTGTATGCACATGCTAGAGGGTCCAAAATATCTCAACAAAACAACAATAAAGAAGATAGAATTTCTCCACCAAAACTGGCTAAGAAAGAAACAAAAACTATGATGGAATAATGGATAATGCGGCTATCCCAGAAATATCGCACGATAAATGTTAATTTTTACTTGGAATTGTTAGGTCTTGGGGAATGAACCAAAAATTCAAGCATTACTCTCATTCCTCAGAGGCACAAGGCCAAATATAATCTTTATCTCAGAGACTAAGTTATCCATGCAAGCCTCTTCTGAAAAATTACACAGAATTGGATATTAAAACTCATGTATTGTTCCCTCCATAGGCAGAAGTGGAGGTCTTTGGGCATTATGGAATGATGATTTTTAAATTAATGTTGTTCACAAAAATGATAATCTAACTCATTTGCTAGTGCATGAAACAGGCCATATACCACCTTGGAATTTGTTCTGTGTGTATGGACCTCCTCAGGATAATAACAGATCAAGTTTTTGGTCCAGTTTTTCTCAATATTCTCAAAACCAAGTGGGCCACAAACGCTACATCGGAAACTTCAATGCTATATCTTCTGCTGGTGAAAGATTCAGAGGTCTTTCTGTCATCAAATCAAATATTCCTCATTTCAACAACTTCATTCACCAAAATCACTTACTTGATTTTGGATTCAGTGGTCCTGCATACACATTGAGTAATGGCAGGGAAATAAATAACCTCATCAGGCAGCGTCTTGACAGAGTTTTGGCTTCTCCAGATTGGTGTTTGTTCAATGTGAATGCGGGAGTTCTCCACCTACCAAGAATCGCAAGTGATCATTCTCCAATCCTCCTCAACACTTGCAGGACCGTTCCAAGATGCGCAAGAACTTAAAATTTTGAAGCTTACTGGTGCCTCCATCAAGAATTTCTATAAGTAATTGCTAATTGCTGGACTATGGACCCAACAATTGATATTCAATGTAAGCCTAGAATTCTAGGTTCTTTTTTAACTGGATGGAGTAGGAGAAAAATTGGTTGTGTAAAAGCAAGAATAAAGAAAATAAAGAATGAGTTGCTCTATTTACAATCTTTTATACCTATTGCTTTCACCATTCACAAAAAAAAAGAATACGATAACTCAACTTAACAATTTCATTGTGATTGAGGCAACATACTGGGACCAAATAATGAAGAACAAATGGGCAAAAAATAGGGATGAGAACACAAGGAAATTTCATCTGTCAGTTCAACAAAAAAGAAAAAAAATTTACATCTCTTATCTGTTGAAGAATGACCAATCTTGGACGTCGAATCAAGATAAAATATCTCATATTATGGTTCAAAACTACAATCAACTGTTCCAACAATCTTCTAACAGTCATATCCTAATGGGTTATTCACAACTTCATATTCCTTAGACCATCATCAAAACCTCTCTATCTCTAGGATTCCTAAGAAAGAGAAAGTATGAAGTGTCATCAGCAAAATGGAACCTCTAGGCTCGCCAGGCCCTGACGGATATCCAGTCATCTTCTATAAAAAAAAGTTGGGGCATTCTGGGGGACGACATCACCAAGTTCATACAAACCATTTTTCAGACATGTATTATACCCTCACCCCTGAACCACACTAATATTGTATTAATCCCGAATATTAAGAATCCCAAGTGTCCATTCGATTTTAGACCCATTTCTCTTTGTAATGTCTTATATAAAGTGGTATCAAAGTTGGTTTATACTAAATTAAGTCATTTTCTAGACAACTTCATATCATGGTCGCAAAATGCATTTGTACCGGGTCGACAAAATCATTGATAATATAGTCATTGCTAAAGAATTGTTTCATTCTATGCATAACTATTAATCTTTAAGTGACTATTTTGCGCTAAAATTAGACATGGCAAAGGCTTACAATAGAGTGAATTGGAATTATCTAAGTTACATGTTACACTTAATAGGCATCCATGATTTGTCTCACTAATTAATCATGAATTGTGTTGAGTCTGCTTCTTTTTATGTCCTTATAAATGGTAATGTACAAAGTTACTTCACACCTGAAAGGGGTATAAGGCAAGGATTCCCTTTATCACCAGCATTATTCATAATCTGCTCTCAAGGTCTGTCTCTCATAATGGAGAAATATGAAGTTCAACGTCTTTATGAAGGGTGCAAATTGAATAGTTGGGCACCAACAATTTCTCACCTACTGTTTGCCGATGACTTATTATTCTTTGGAAATCAGAATCAACACCAAAAATATAAAGATTTTACTAGAAGAATATGTTGTTATTTCAGGACAACAAATCAATTTCAACAAGTCATCTATTCATTTCAGCATAAAAGTCCAAGATTGGAAAAAAACAGCTAACTATGAATGAACTATGTGTTAGAGAGATGAAGGTTGATGAGAAATATTTGGGTGTTTATCCCCTTCAAAGTGACCACAGGATCAATAGTTTCGATTTTCCTATTCAAAAGTTTAATAACATACTATATAGATGGAAATATCACTTCTTAACTGTTGCAGGAAGAACGGTCCTCTCAAAAACTATAATTGAGTTTATCCCTGTACTCTTTATGAGTACATGCCTTCTTCCTAAGAGTGTCATTCAACAAATTTGGAAAATTCAGTGTGCCTTTTGGTGGGGTCATAACAAATATACAAGGAAACTTTATTTCATTGGTTGGAAGAAAGTCTGCAAGAGAAAAAGTGATGGAGGCTTGGGCATTAGAGATATTGAACTCATTAATAAATCTCTAATCTGCAAACTGGTATGGAGATTTCTAGAGAATAAAAACTTCATGTGGGTTAATTTGTTGACAACAAAGTACATAAAAGAGGGTTCATATTGGTCAGTGAATGAATCTAGTAATGTGTCTTCAACTTGGAAAAGTATGTTGGAAGTAAGACATATTATGATAGGGAACTGCTACTGGTACGTCAATAATGGAGAAGAGGTTAACATATGGAGGGACCCATGGAACCCAGGGCTAGTTGGTTACACTTTAGAGGACATGGATATTCTCAGAAAATAACCAACTAAAATTTCATATTTAATTGACCAAAACAACAGGGAATGGAATGACTCATTACTGCAAGAGATTCTTCCGGCCAATATTGTTGGTCAGTTATAAAAATTTATTTATCTAGAGAAGACTCAGCAAAAGACACTCTGGTTTGGTCAAAAACTATCTCGGGTAAATTCACAGCCAAATCTTGTTACAAGTTACTAGCCTCTGATATCCCAACCACTTCGGTTTCAAGTGAATTCCCTTGGAATCTCTTTTGGAAGGTAACAAATATTTCTCATAGAATCCAGATTTTTATCTAGAAGTTACTTCAAGATGGTCTGCCTGTCAAACATAACATCCATCGATTTGTTCAAGATATAAATCCCAGTTGTACATTCTGTAGATATGAAGATGAATCTATCGAACACATTTTCTTTAGGTGTTATTACTCAAAAATGGTGTTCGAATTGGCTCCTTACATATTGTTGAGGAATTCAATAAGTTCAGATCCAAAAAGCATTATTCATGATTGATTACTAAGGGACTCAGATCATTCTTGCTTGATCATGGATGCTTCCGTCCTATGGAATGTTTGGAAAATGAGAAATGATATAGTGTTCAACAATGCTAACTTCTCAACAGAAAAATGCATTAAAATAGCAAGGAATGACTATGATATGCAGAGACAGTTGAATCATGTTCAAATTCTTCCTCCTTCATCAAATATTGCCTGGCAAAGACCATCAGAGAACACCTTCAAAATAAATGTGGATGCGGCATTCACATTTAATAGAGGTGCAGCTGCAGCTATCGCAATTGATCATCAAGGAAAGTACTTAGGATGCTTTACAAGATTCTTTATCTCCAACTCTTCTGAATAAAACGAGGCTCAGGCTTACTCTCTTGGTTTAGATCTTGCTGAACTTTTACAATTATCTAACATCATAGTCGAAGAAGATGCCACCAATATCCATCTGCCATTAACGGAGACATATAAGATATTCCTAGGAGACTTAGAGCAACAGTTCAACTTATAGAGATAAGCGTCAGATTTTCAGCGATATCTCATTCTTTGTTGTCCCGAAAACTATTAATTTCTTAGCTCATGAACTTAGTCAATTCGCACAAAACAAATATGTAAGAGGAGTATGGTCTATTCATGACCCTCCACCTTATATTTACTTTTACCTCAACTTTCCTGAGGAGTAATAAATAATTGTCTTTTTCCTTTAAAAATAAATAAATAAAATAACTCAACCACCCCTACCCTAGGTGGCCTGGTCCAATAAGTTGGGTCTCATCTTCGTTAACAAAAACAAAGGCACTTACAATCTGAAAGCTACCCACGAACTAGTTGGTTAGGAAAGAAAAAGAAAATCACTGTGCCGCTGCTTAATTCGATGTTGCTCAAGAAAAAAAATAAAATAAAATGATTTCATATCGCTTTCTCCATAACGTCTTCTAAAGAATCTGTCCCACTCTATACCGATTCCCTGGTCCAAGGAGCGGGAGACGTTGGAGTAATTATTCTCACCTTTTTCCAATTATTAGACCGTTGTTCAAAGTTTAAACCGTTCGATTTCTCATAAACAAAATTAATCAATGAAATCCAATAGTCAAGGATGTAGGCCAGACTAATTAATTCATAATAAACCATTTTATTTTTTATAACCGTCTGATTACTTCAATTAAAATTCCCTAATTTTCCCGTCTAACACGCCACTTGGCAATAAAAGCCCAGCCCTAATATTAATACTCCTCACTTCATTTCTAATCCCTATCTTCTTCATTTTTTTCCTTCTTCTCTACAATTCTCATACTCTTTTCTTCAATTTTTGGAATTTCAATCACGAATGCCGTTAGAGATCAATCATCCTCTCTGAATGGTAAGGCTCGATTCATGGATTAGATTTCTCACTTTTTGTTTCACCTCTTTTTCATCGATAATGACGTATTTTATTTGTTGATGGAATAGGAAATGTAGCGAAACCGAGGGTTCCATATCCTTTGCGATCTACAGGCAAAGATAATTTCACCATGGCTGAGAAATCCAACACTTCTATATCCAGGAGGTTTGTCAATTACTTACTAGTTTCTTTTGGTACTTGTTTTTTTTTAGTTGAATTTGGAGAAATTTATTAGGATCTGTTATACAGGGAAGGTTCTGATATGTTTTGAGTGAAATTGTAATAATTCATGTTTAGATTGGTTTTCGATGGATATAGTGGTAAAGTGACTTGGATCGTCGTTTGATTGGTACTGATTATGTGACAACCATTTTCATGATTACCACAATCAAAAATTGGAATCCCAAATGATACAGAAAATGAAATTGAAAACAATACACACTGATTTAACGTGGTTCGGCTGAGATTTGCCTACATCCACAGGTAATAAAAGTTGATGTTCTTAATCATTTTTGGGTTACAATAGATTTTCTAATTCTCCTCCTTACAGAAGAAGAACCAGATTTCCTAATTCTTCTCCTTACAGAAGAAGAACCAGCTAAAAGTCCCCCCAAAAGAAAAAAGTCCCTCTCTCTAATACATTAATATTTGCTTATAAAGGGGTGATCTGTCACGTGTCAATGAATTTTGCCACGTGTCGATAGCAATACGCCATGTGTCGATGAAGATACACCACATTTCGCCATGTGGTGAAGAAGTACGCCATGTGTCATTGTTGATCTTATCCTAAAATGTCCTTAGTCTAATTTTTGTACGGGCAAATAATGGTGCGGGCAAAGGATGGTGCGAGCTTGCGGGCTAAATGGTGTTGGCTTGCGGTCACAATGAGCTTCAATGTTTCGGTCATATCACTTGCTGTCACTTGGTGTTGCGGACAAAAAGGAATTGTGACGGGAATGGTTGAGTTTTGAAATAGGTGTGAGACATAACTACTTTAATGTTGCGAACCAGATGAACCTTTGTGTTGCGGAAGAAATGGGCTTGAGCTGCGGGCTTTAGCTGTGGTCATGATGTCTTTAGTTGCTAGGCTTCATTGTTGCGGGCTTCATATTGGTGCGGACTTGGGTTGCTGTGGGCTTGCGTATTGTAGTCAAGAATGAGCTTGCGTTATTAGAATTGTGTTGCGGGAATGGAATGAGCGGGAATTATTTGAATGGTGTTATCTTGCAAATGAAGCGTTGCTGGCTAGAATGTGCTTGGGTTGCTGCGGACCATGATGGGCTGCTGATCATATGTTGCTAGTCTTCTCCTTTTGTTTTCCTGTCTTGCCCCTTGAATCAAGTATCTCTTCGAATTGTGGTGTCTTTTTTGACACGAACCGTGTTGCTGCTTCTCTATGATCATCCACGTAGCATATTTTTCCGACTTTAATTAACTCCTTCTAACAGGTACAATTGATGCGTTCGCATTGATTGTGAGACAATGGTAGCTTAACAAGCACCAGATAGTTGACATCACAAAAAGAGTGCGTACAGACTTGTTGATTGTGTACTTTACTTGAACTACGAATTGCCGACGTCCTCACTTGTGTAGATATCATCACTTGTGCTTGGTACGGATCGTGATGAACTTTTGTCTAACTACCACTTGCTTCCTTGAAGTGAGTTGGTCTTCTCGTATCATGGCAGCAATATTGGTGAGTGCATAGCAGCTTTATATCGTGTTCATCTCAAATCTTTATTGCATTTTAGCAAATAAGCAGTCTTGGTATAAACATTTCAAATCTTTGAGCATGTTGCAGACTTTATGAGCATATTGCAGGCTTCACGAGCATGTTGTGGACTTCATGTGTTTAAATCTTCCTCTTGGAGCATGAAATCAGGCCAAGGTAGGAGATGCGAGCTGCGGATCTCGTTTCTGGTGCTATCATGTTGCGGGCTTGGGCCGCTTCTGGATGGAGTCCGCAAGGCTTTGAGCTTTTGAAATGATTAGTGTATTCTACACTTGAGGCTTTAGACTTGAGTTCTGCGGAACTGATACCTAATGTTCCCGCAAAGTACATCTTGAAGTCAGTGGTGATTTATTCTTTGGACTCTAGATACGTAAGCATCCGGGATCCAGCAGTTGTTGTTTTTGTCCCAATATACCAAGAAAAGTCTGCCACGTGTTGAAGCAGATTTTGGTACTCACAATTTGCCTTTTTTTCTTAAGGTTTGTTTGAAGAACAATCCTTAATAAAATGACTTCACGTCTTGTTCGTACCGTACTTTAATGGTTGATGCTGATGATGCACTGCGGTGCGTCTTGGATTGGTATAAAACGTCTGCGCTTGGATTGTATGTTGTTGTCTTGCAGTTACTTTTCGCCTGGCCTTGCCATAATAAGAGAATGAACCTGATTCATTCAATAATAGAATTTTGCTGCCAAACTTACACATAAGCGCATATTAGCGTAATAATATCATTCCTCGTGTTTTAACCAGAAATGATAAATAAATTAATAAATTGTTAGTCATTCAATCTTTCTGAAAATATATATTATTGAATCTTGCATGCATGTATAAGTCAATCAGGAATTCAAATTCAAGGTAGCAATCGAAATGGGTCACATGTCAGGTTGTTCATCAGGCGCAGATTCTTATCATACGTCCAATGCCTGTGTGAGCCTGTCATTCCGTAATTATGGTGGGTCACATGTCAGGTTGTTCATCAGGCGTAGATTCTGATCATACGTGCCAATGCCTGTGTGAGCCTGTCACCATTGATAATTGTGGATGAAAATTCTCTTCATGTCTTATACAAACAAAATGGTTAAAGCAAGAGAATTTTAGATCTAGGATATACGGGGTACTTAGATCTTTCATGCGGTTACAAAGCCTCTTCTCTGCAACAATGAAATACGCTACGCTACGGTTTCATAGCCTCTTCTCAGCAACAATGAAATGCGTTACGGTTTCATAGCCTCTTCTCAGCAACAATGAAATGCGTTACGCTGCGGTTACATAGTCTCTGCAGTTTGACATGCTTTTCTTTCCTGATTGTCCCCAACAAATGTTTCTAACGTCTTCGAAAATCTGTGTGCATACTCAAACAAAAGCTGGTGGTGAAATCTGATTCAGTTCTGGAGATCAAGTGGTCAGGTATTGAACTTGAGGAGTGGTGGAGGAATGAACTGTTCTGGTTGATTGGAGGAACAAGTGCTCATCTTGCTGCAGTTATCCAAGGTTTACTTAAAGTGGTTGATGAAATTGAGATTTCTTTCAGTTTGACGTCAAAATCTGGTGCAGATGATGTAGATGATGAGTTTGCTGATCTTTATGTCGTCAAATGGACGTCTCTTATGATAACACCTATAATGATCAAGATGACTAACTTGATAGCAATCGCCGCAGCAAAGAAGCGTCTTTTGTCCGCACCATTTGAATCAAATAATTCCCGCTAAGAATGTATATGAAATGTCTGAGCAGACAAGTTTTCGCTTTTATCCAGCAAGCATCTCTGGTTGCGGTAGTGAGAAAAACATTGTTGTGTTTTAGAAAACCCATTCGTGGTTTCTCCCACATCTGACATTGCTTCAGTTTAGGTCTATCTTCAGTTCAAGTCTTCAAAACTTCATTAAATTGTCATCGGGCAGGTGAGTTGCACAGGATTTGAACTGCCCTTATATATCTCAAACTAAGAGGGTATTAAACTGCATTAGTCTCGAACTGCCCTTATTTGCTTCTTAGTTGCACTTTCGATCACCACATTGTGATTGTAGTCGTGAATCGGGAGCATCATCTGGCACTTCAAAGTGCGAATCTCCTTCCTTGATCTTGGAAGACGGAAGGAGGAAGGAAAAATAAGCAAGTGGAGCTTCTGGCTGACTGGTTTAAGGCCCTATCAGGTGATATACTTTCCCTTGAATAGCGCAAGACTTTCTCCTACTTCATTTGTTGCTTATTGAGCTGTGTTAGTCCACTGCTCTCCTACCGAACATCGATCTTTTACTGCATCTGCAACGTTGAGTTTTTTTTGGTGACGAAACTGTTAACACAGCCTTGTCCACCTGTGAGCAACAGAATATCAATTCCCCTTGTTAAACAGCCTAGCGACAGTAATGTGATGACAACTCTGGTTGGTGTGTTGGTGTTGTGGAGCTCGTGTGCCGTTGGTAGCATCATCTTTAGTGAGAGCAAAAGCATCATCATTTGAACTTTTAGATTTCACCATCTTTGATTTTCGTCTGGGTTTCTTTGGCAAGCTGTTGATGTGCAGAACGTCGTTGCTTTCAACTGGTTGTTCTCCTCATTTGAGTAATGGAGCTCGAATTCTTCTTTGGTCTGCTATCCAGGCTTGCGTCTCATTTAAGATGAAGCTGGTGCTTCAATTTTTAATAAGACTGTATATTTGAGCTAACTTCAAAGCTGTAACTTTTAGTTGAATGCAAGAACAAGCAATTTTAAGCATTTTCAAAAACTTCTGTGTTATGCTCTCACCACCCTTAAACACAACAAGTATCTTCATGACAATCAATTCATAATCACTGACATTTCCCATATTTCCATACCAACAACGAAGTTCTGCTGATTGAGAGTATTTCTATAAACATCTTCTGCTGACTGAGAGTATTTCTACCTCATCTTCATGTAGCCCCCCAACTATGTCTACCTCACTAGGAAATTGAGAGCACATTCGGTATATGGCCTTGACGGCAGCTGTGTGCTGTGTTAATTTTTAAGACTGGCTGAGTTGCATGTTAGTTACAAACTAAGAGCTGATTATCATTTCCACCTGATGCGAGTTCCCTATCATCGTGGGACCATTTCAGCCTACAAACCTCAGACCTATGGCCCAAAGCTTGCTAACAAAGTCACTTGAAACACGAAGATCATGTTGAAGTGTGTTATGGTATCTACTGCCGGAAGAGAGTACTCGTGAACTCCATGCCAGCATGCCCATTCTTGTTACCTGAACTTCACCAGGATTTGATCCAATAGAGAGATATGAACCGAGCATACACCATCATCAGGTCCCAAATCACACAATTTTGTCACCTAACTCGGATTCCATGTCTCCTTATCCTCCACAGAACTCTGTACAACCAATACTTGAATCATAACCATTATAACTCAGCCACTTCAGTTCAGGCAATATCACAAAAATCTTATGTGCATTCTGTTGTTGATTCAAACATGGAATTGATGGTGATTTCTAACACCACAAAACGTTCTTTCCTGCATTCAACTACAACTCACATTTATTAATCACACATTACACCTAAATCATTTAAACACTGCACTTAACAAGCAGCAGGCTTGTCAATACTTCCAAATCAACATTTTGAGAAATTTCAACCAGAAATTTCAACACTTAAAAAAATTTGAAATACATTTGATGGGTTTTGTAAAGCAAGGTTTAGCTGTTATAAATCTATAATCAAAAGTTATTTTGAATCAAAAATTTTAGAAGAAATATCAGGTCTTTGTTGAAGAACAAGCCAAGGTTTTTTATGAAAACTTCTTCAAAATATTTTGTTTTAAATCTCTAAATTGAAATACTTAAAAATGAAATCCAATAGATAAGAAGAAAATTCATCATATTAGGACTGATTGATGACGTAAATTCATTTGATTCCATCTTCGTCTGATTTTTCCTGAACACTGATGAGAATCTACGTAAAGAAAAAGACTTGGTGGGTTTCTTCACTTGGTGTTCATGTGGATGAGAATGAGAATGAGTTTCAAGCATTTGATTTATGAGAAGAAGAAGCAGTAATCTTCGTCTCAGTAAAAGTTTCTTGAATACATCATTACTAACTATTGATGGTCGTCTTCCTCCATCTCTGTAACAGGTAGGATAAATCCTTTAAACATCCCTGTTTATAGCGCCAAATTGTGACAATCATTTTCATGATTACCACAATCAAAAATTGGAATCCCAAATGATACAGAAAATAAAATTGAAAACAATACACACTGATTTAACGTGGTTCGGCTGAGATTTGCCTACATCCACGGGTAATAAAAGTTGATGTTCTTAATCATTTTTGGGTTACAGTAGATTTTCTAATTCTCCTCCTTACAGAAGAAGAACCAGATTTCCTAATTCTCCTCTTTACAGAAGAAGAACCAGCTAAAAGTCCCCCCAAAAGAAAAAAGTCTCTCTCTCTAATACATTAAATTTGCTTATAAATGGTGATCTGCCACGTGTCAATGAAGTTTACCACGTGTCGGTAGCAATCCGCCATGTGTGATGAAGATATACCATATTTCACCATGTGTCGATGAAGATACACCACATTTCGCCATGTGGTGAAGAAGTCCGCCACGTGTCAATGTTGATCTTATCCTAAAATGGCCTTAGTTTAATTTTGGTACGGGCAAAAGATGGTGCGAGCTTGCGGGCTAAATGGTGTTGCCTTGCGGTCACAATGGGCTTCAATGTTGCGGTCATATCACTTGGTGTCACTTGGTGTTACGGACAAATAGGAATGTGTCAGGAATGGTTGAGTTTTGAAATGGGTGTGAGACATAACTACTTTAATGTTGCGAACCAGATGAACCTTTATGTTGCGGAAGAAATGGGCTTGAGATGCGGGCTTTAGCTGTGGTCATGATGGCTTTAGTTGATAGGCTTCATTGTTGCAGGATTAATATTGGTGCGGACCTGGGTTGATGTGGGCTTGCGTATTGCATTCAAGAATGAGCTTGCGTTATTTGAATTGTGATGCAGGAATGGAATGAGCGGAAATTATTTGAATGGTGTTATCTTGCAAATGAAACGTTGCTGGCTAGAATATGCTTGGGTTGCTGCGGACCATGATGGGCTGCTGATCATATGTTGCTAGTCTTCTACTTTTGTTTGCCTGCCTTGCCCCTTGAATCAAGTATCTCTTGGAATTATGGTGTCTTTTTTGACACGAACTGTGCTGCTGCTTCTCTATGATCATCCACGTAGCCTATTTTTCCGACTTTAATTAACTCCTTCTAACAGGTACAATTGATGCGATCGAATTGAATGTGAGACAATGTTAGCTTGACAAGCACCAGATAGTTGACATCACAAAAAGAGTGCGTACAGACTTGTTGATTGTGTACTTTACTTGAACTACGAACCGTCGACGTTCTCACTTGCGCAGATATCAGCACTTGTGCTTGGTGCGGATCGTGCTGAGCTTTTTTCTAACTACCAGTTGCTTCCTTGAAGTGAGTTGGTCTTCTCGTATCATGGCAGCAATATTGGTGAGTGCATAACAACTTTATATCGTGTTCATCTCAAATCTTTATTGCATTTTAGCAAATAAGCAGTCTTGGCTATAAACCTTTCAAATCTTTAAGCATGTTGTAGACTTTATGAGCATATTGCAGGCTTCACGAGCATGTTGTGGACTTCATGTGTTAAGATCCGCCTTTTGGAGCAATATGAAATCAGGCCAAGGTGGGAGATGCGAGTTGCGGATGTCGTTTCTGGTGCTATCATGTTGCGGGCTTGGGCCGCTTCTGGATGGAGTCCGCAAGGCTTTGAGCTTTTGAAATGATTAGTGTATTCTACACTTGAGGCATCAGACTTGAGTGCTGCGGAACTGATACCTACTGTTCCCGCAAAGTACATCTTGAAGTCAGCGGTGATTGATTCTTTGGACTCTGGATATGTTAGCATCCGGGATCCAGCAGTTGTTGTTTTTGTCTCAGTATATCAAGAAAAGTCTGCCACGTGTTGAAGCAGATTTTGGTACTCACAGATTGAGTGAGTTCATATAGGATCTGTGATCTTTGTGTGTGGAGTTAAAGATTCAGGGTTTATAATGAATTCATCGTTGTTGGTTCTCTGTCTGTGGTATTTTGGATTTCAACTGCATAGGCAGAACCAGGATCCATGTTTTTTTTGGTGGTTAGAATTTTGCGTTTATCTCAATAGCTACGGAGATCAAATAAAATGATATCGGAATTATCAATTTCAGGAATTCTGTGTATTTTGAGTTGTTAGGGTTAGTATTTGTTTTTGATAGAATACACTCGATGAAAGTCTACGGACCGTTACTTCTTTATGGGTATTATCTAGGTACTACTTTGTTTGAAAGATGATATTATTTAGGTTGGTCTGAATAACGATGAGTACAGCTTGTGTCTGCTGTTTTTGATGAGCTTGTCTAGTGGACGTGTTCTTTGATTTAAATTTGTAACTCTGAGAGAAAAAATAAGCTTAGGGGTATGAGCATAAATGAGCATCTTATGGATATACTATTTTTGATAAGTATACTTGTACTTAGTCTAAGTTAGCAGTATTGGGACATATTATTCATTGAATCTCTCTTTCGTTGATTGTTTGTTGGGTGCATATTTCAGGAGGAGGCTTCCAAATGTGAGTAAAAGTGTGAGTGTTCTCGACCTCTCTGGCAAGGAAATGTCTACCAAACCAATTAGTAGGCTCTCCATTCCAGCCAAATCTTCTGCTAACCTCTTCCTAGACCAACTGCCGAAATAACTCCAATATATGAGGCTAGAATGAAGAAAGCGACACCAGTTTCTGATAATTCCAAATCAGTCATCAGACGAAAGTTTGATGTGCTGTCCTCAGCTTCGTACTGGCTATGGCAAATTAAAATATCAGAGTCTGCTGCAAAGCATTCAATATCAGTTAGTTTCTTTAAGCTTGCTTTGGAGTCTGGTTGTGAGGTACTATTTCATGAAATTTTCTTGCAAATTTTATTTTCTTGTTCAATGCCTATAATACTTGCTGAGAAGGTTACACATGCATATGTTGCCATAGCTGCACATGTAAGAATATATCAGTTCTGGCTGTGCTTTGAGATAATGGACATAATCAGCTTCTCTAGGACCTCCAACCTGATGTACTTCTTCTACTGTTTGGTAACAAGTACCACCACACCTGGCAAGTTTAGCTCATGAGATAGTTTTACATAAGCGAATCATTTTACAGTTTTGTTAAGTTATATATATATTAACACATGTTTCTTAAGACCTAATTACCAGTAGATGCATATATCTTCTTTGCCAAATTCTCAAATAACAATAAAACCAGTCCAAAACTCTATGGTGTTACTTCTATTTGAACTTTTCGCCGCAACTCTGTTGTGTATTTTTAACTGCAATCCATTTTATTCTTTGGACACTGCAAGTGTTGTGCAACTGAATTTCCTCGGCCACCCACTACATGACCTGATCTAGGTCTCATGCTGCATTAGGTGGAACTTTTTTCACAGTTTATTTCTGCTATCCAGATTGTGAAAATTGTCTATTTGTACGCCTCGTTGTTATGTTGGCATCTTTATATATATTTTTTTACATTTTACACAAGTGGACAATTTTTTTTAGTCATATGAATGTGCATAACTTTCTTATCTAATTACTACTCTGCGTGCAAAAAGGCGTGGTAGTTAATTATTTATCCGCATTCATCTAAACCACAGCCACTACAAAGAATGAGGGACGAGTTAAGATCCTATGCACGTCGGCACAATCTTGTTGGACTAGGGGAACCAG
>JAJJMC010010016.1:3063855-3109367 GCA_023531435.1 Papaver californicum | reverse complement strand
TGTTTTTCTGTTACAGGAATAATATTCGACAACAATTTTATCCAACAGAACTGTAATATCCTATCGTTGTTTTCGTCTTCTTGGTTATATAGACATAATGTCTTGCATTGTTTTTCCTTTTCTTAATGAAGTATATGAAGTATTCAGTCTGTCTTTTCTTTGCCATTTGACGTGCATTTAATTTTATTACCACCATATATGCTTAAAGAAGGGAAGACACGAACTTGTGATTGAGAGAGTTTTGTCAATTGAACTCATTCATTCTTCGGCATTCAGATATACAGTGTCGAGAGCGGAAAAACATATCATGGTCTTGTGAATCATGATATGAAATGGGTACAGAAATAAAGATCTCAGAGTTAGACCTAGTAGATTTGTGGGAATGTATCGGAATTAGGGCTGCACAAGAACTGACCGGAACCGAAGAACCGGACCGACACCGACAGAACCATACCCCAAAAGAACCGAACCGAGGGTACAAGGTACTAGGTACGGGTACAAAAAATGGGAACCGAGTACAAACGGGTACAAGGTACAGGTACTACCCCTGTACCCTGTACCTGTACCTCCTCATGATCTTTTACAAAGTTGATTACTAAAACCTATTGATCTTGATCTTTTATATGATTATATACTAGATGATAACTCTAATGTTGAGGAAGGTAATGTGATTTTTGTTTCTTTTTTTTTTTTTCTTTATTAGTCATTAATTCAATCTTTAACATAATATTCATTTCTTAATGGATGTTGCAGAGTTATTGGGTCCTATGCCAGCGCCAGAATCTTTTGATCCTTGAAGTTCATTAGATTCATTTCATCGAAATCTTTACTTTCTTGAATCTCATTAAGAAACCCTTAAAACCTTTACATTCTAACTCTATGTTGGTTATTCTTCTTTTTTGTGTTTATTTGGTGGAAGTTAATACTGTATACATTTCGTAATGAGATTGGAATGATAGCAACACTTAAACTTTCTATCTCTTTTACTTCAACAATTTACATTTATATTTAAATTTTAGATGCAAAAAAAAAAAACAGGGTACAGGGTACGTACCCGGAACCGAACCCAGGATACAGGGTACAAGACAGGAACCGAACCCAAGGTACAGGGTACAGGGTACAGGTACAAAATTTGAGAACCGACCATGGGGAGGTACAGATACAAGGTTCCACCAAGAACCGAACCGAACCGACCTTTGTGCACCCCTAGTCGGAATTACCCGTGGAAACCAGTTTACCGGTTACCATAGTTGAGTCTTGACTCTTGACTTGATGCATAAGTGTACAAGCCAACGGTATTCGAAGTAGTTAATGCAAATTCTTCTTCTGGTATGTAAGTAGCCGGGAAGATATATCATGATATGTGACCTCTCAATTCTTTTCTTTTTTAATAAGAAAATTTTGTATTATTGAAACTAAGAAGACAACAGATTGTTTTGATCACTCTGGATCATAGTATTTATCCAAGATGGCCAATCATAAAACCATTCTACTGTATCTAATTGAGATCTTGCAAATTTAGCTAAGGAGTCAGCTAAATCATTTGCATCTTTATGAGCATAACTACATTCCATGATTTAGAATCTGGCAGAATAAAAATTACATCGGTTATGATGTTACTTGTAGACCACTTGACGGTCGTTGAATTGCCTTGGATAGCTCTCACAATATTCGAACAGTCTCCCTCCAAATATAAATTCCTTATTCATCTTCCTCTAGCCTATAAAACCACCTCCAAAGCTCCTAATGTTTCAGTTTGTTCTGGATCTACTGCATTCCTTTGGATGCATCGCATTGCATTGCATTCACCTGCAGAGTTTCTAGAGATTAGACCAATTCCAGATTTAACAGATTTATCAATAAATAAAGCATCAATTATTTTTTTTCCAAATGAGCCAAAGGGGCTATCCAAGAATACCTTTCTTGAGACTAAACATTATTAATCATTCTAGATTCTAACAATGAAGAGTGCCAATCTTCAAGATGATTTACAATGTTGAAAGATATGCTATTAGTATTAATCTGAACTTTATCAAAATATTTTGAGCATCTAGCTCTCCAAATATACCATGCAGTAAAGCTTACATACTCAAAGATTTTCTAGTCCATCTGCACACCAGAATTATTAGTATTGAACACATAATATAACCAATCCTGGAGAGTTCTACTCTTAATAGTCTGATAGAGATTTGGATTCACACAATTCTAAATTCTAGCTGCAACGGGACAATCAACAAATAAATTAGTAACAGATTCATTGCCAGTGTCACATAAGGGACAAACTAAACTTTTATGCCTACTGATTCTAGCTAGTTTATCCTTAGTAGGAAGACTAGAATGAAGACATTTCCACATAAAATGCTGGATTATAGGAAGCAATTTTAGTTTCCAGAAAGATTTCCAATTTACACTCAAATTATTATTCGTAGGATGGTGAACTAGTGATTCTTCTAAGATGACCCTGTAAGATGTTTTGATAGTAAAACGGCCATTATGAGAAGGTTCCCAAATTAGCTTATCACGACCAGTAAAAGGAATCCTAATGCTAGTTATGTCATTTACAGTTTCATGATCAAACAGAGATCGCATAGTATCTAAATTTCAAGTTTTAGTATCTTTATCTATGAGTTGGCTGACATATTTCATGTTGGCAGAATAGTTGGCTGAGTCATGTGGCTTATTCATTTTTGGAATCCATTTATCCTTCCAAATGATAACATTTTCTCCATCACCAATTTTCCAGACATAATTTCTCCTAACAATTTCAAAACCCTTGCATACACCTCTCCACAGCCAGGTTCCCTTTTGAGAGACAACATCAGTTAAAGGATTAGAGTTACTAAAATATTTGCAGGAAAAAATTTTAACCCACATATCATCCTTATTTTGAAGCATTCTCCGGGCTAGTTTGGTGAGAAGAGCCAAGTTAAGGATATCAGTTCTTCTAATGTTCATGCCACCTAAATCTTTAGGAAGGGCTACATCTAACCATCTTTGTGGGTAAATACCACCCCCTGTATCCTCTTTACCCCACTGAAAATTCATTTGAATAAAGTCAAGCTTATCAGTAACCTTTTTAGGCATAGGAAAAATTGCTAAGTGATGGTTAGCCAAGTTTCCTAATACATATTGAATAAGAACTATTTTCCAGGGGAAGCAAGAAACTTACCTTTCCATCCAGCAAGTCTACCTATATAGTTTTCAATCAAGTGAGAGAAAGATTGATTCTTATCTTTCTGCAACAGGAGAGGAACTCCAAGGTATTTTTCTTGTAAAGTCGTTCTTTTTATCTTCAAGATGTTTGAGATTGTATTTTTAATATCCCTTAGAACTTTAGGAGTAAAAGCAACTGCAGATTTGTCAAAGTTAACTGCTTGCCCGGAAAATTTACTAAATTGCTCAATTATAAAAGACAAATGATTAGCCTCATTAATTCTGGCTTTGATGAAGAT
This sequence comes from Papaver californicum, assembly GCA_023531435.1. Classification (NCBI taxonomy): domain Eukaryota; kingdom Viridiplantae; phylum Streptophyta; class Magnoliopsida; order Ranunculales; family Papaveraceae; genus Papaver; species Papaver californicum. The sequence goes on along the minus strand of JAJJMC010010016.1, from coordinate 3,105,915 downwards.
GGGACAATCATCTGCAAAAAACAAGTGAGAAATAGCTGGACTATCCTTAGTGACTTTATACCCATGAATAAGATTAGAATCCTCAGCAGTTTTTAGATACCTAAACAAAGCTTCCATGCATAAAATGAAAAGGTAAGGAGATAGAGGATCTCCCTTCCTCAGACCTCTTTGAGGATAGTACAACTTACCAGAGGCGCCATTGAGAATAATGGAAGTAGAAACTATTGATATGCATTGCTCAATCAAATTACACCAAGTATCACAAAAACCAAGAGATTTTAAGTTAGATATTAAAAAGACCACTCTATCCTATCAAAGGCTTTATACATGTCTAATTTAGTAGCAATGCTACCATCTTTAGATTTAGTTTTTTTTCAAGGAATCAATCATTTCATGAGATATGACTATATTATCCTGGATAAGTCTACCAGATAAGAAAGTAGTTTGAGTAGGGGCAATAATCTTGTGAAGAATTATTTTACGCCTGGAAGCAAGAAGTTTAGAAATGAATTTATATGCAATATTGCATAAACTTATAGGTCTAAAGTCAACTGCACTCTTAGGACAATTGTGTTTGGGAATAAGAGTGGTGAAATTATGATTAAGCTGCTTCAGAATGTGTTGAGACTCAAAAAAGGACTGCACCATATTAACAACATCCTAACCTACAATGTCCCACATCAATTGGTAAAAGCCCACAGGGAAACCTTCTGGACCAGGAGAGGTCCAAGGTTTCATGTCAAACACAATCTTTTTAACCTCATCATAGGGATACCTATGAGCATATTATTGTCACTAGAAGAAATACAGGCATCAACATTATTCAGATAATTATCAGGATTACAAGGATTAATAGACCTACTCATAACAAAACAATAATTAAGAATTTCATCAGCAATATCCTCCCTCTCAATAAGCCAAGAACTATCATTGCTCTGAATAGAATCTGTATGAGTTTTTCTTCTTCTAAAGTTGGCTTTTTTATGGAAGTAAGCAGTATTCCTATCACCTAATTTCAAATGGTCATCTCTGTTTCTTTTGTTTCCAAAATAATTCTACAGCATCATACCAATATTTGATTTCCTCAGTTAACTTTATAACTTGGACAGAGTTTTGAGTACTCCTATTTCTAGTTATAGCAGCTAACTTAGATTCAAGTTTGGTAATTTGAGTATTAATATTACCAAAATGATTATAGTTCCAATCTTTTAAAATATGTTTAGTTGCAAGCAAGTTTTTAGTAAGCCTAAAAGCATGGGAACCATTACCCTGACAACCCCAATTACTTTTAACTAAAGCAGATCAAGCATTATCTTTAAAACAGGATCTATTAACTCTAAAAGGTTTCTTGCAAAAATTATCATGTTTAGAAGAAAAAAGAAGGATAGGGCAGTGATCACCCCCCATGACCGATAAATGATAACAAGTAGCAGTAGGGAATTTATCAAGCCAATCTAAAGTTACCACTACCCTATCAAGTTTCTTTTAAATAAGGTCTTCACCTTCTCTTCTGTTGGTCCAAGGGAAAGGATTACCAATGTAATTCAAGCTATGCAAGTCATTAGATGCAAAAATTAAGTTATTAGCATCTAATTCATATTGGGTCACAATATTGCCACCTTTTTTTTCCTGATTAGAAAGGATAAAATTAAAGTCACCTAGAACTATCCAAGACACAGGATAATTATCTTTCATATCTCTAAGATAATCCCATTGATTTTTCCTATCTTCAGTATCATTGTATTCCTAACATGAATTTTTAACTGAAGTAAAAAGTTTGAAGTAGTCCTAAATAACTGTTTTCACCCCTAGTGATTTGGTCAACTGGTCGTGACTTTCAGAAACTGGAGAGCAGAAAAAAAATCACTAGTCCAACCCACAACATTAGCCTCCTCTTCTGCGTCGACGATGGTTTGATTTAATTTGAACAGATTTACGAAGGTATCAATCTGGATGGGAAATTGATATATTGGGACTACGAGGGTAGAATATTTGAACGCCATGTGAAAGCATCCAAAGAAAGGGGAGCAAGGTAAAGGCTAAGCATAAAGCCCAGAAGAAAATCTCGAAATAGTTTGCACCTAAACAAAAGTATCTGCAACTCCAACTCGATCAATACACGTGGAAAGCTGACAGGGTCATCCGACGGTTAAGTTCAAAGAAGGGACAAATCATATGAGAAAACAAGCAAAACATAAAACGTAAAGGGATAACGCAACCTGTTGGAATATATGTCACTTATGACATATCTACCCACCGAGAAGATCGAGGTGGGATATTAAGAAAACCAAGTCATTAAAAGATTTATCTCTAATCTAGTTACCTGGTCAAAATAGTTTGTTATTTAGGTTTAGTTTTATTATTTATCCTATTATCTCTATAAATAAAAATCATTTGTAATTGTCAATCTATTTCTCTGAATAATTGAGATCAATACTATTTCATCCTACGGGGTTTAGTCCGTAGACGTAGGCTATTAGTGCAGAACCACATTATCTCGTGTCTTTCTCTTTTATCTCTGATTCCTTATTAACTATATTTATGGTGGTACAGAGCAAGAAAAGATTCATCGCTTCCACCTTCTGTTTTTCCGCTATCGATGATGTTATCATTTTTTTCTTTGGGTATTTATTATCAGCCATGAGTCTACAGAGTCAACATGTCTTGATGAGTTTTCAATATTTTCTTTATTCTTTTTTACATCATCAAAGTGTTATTTTTTTAATCAAAATTGCTTCCGCCCCCAATAAGTTGCCAACATTCACTAATACTTATGGTTGGACATTGGTGTTTTTTCTTTCCATTTGATCGTCGCCAAGCTGATTCGATTCACATCAGTTATTTCAATCAATCATACACATTTTCATACATAGTATATTCTTATTGGTATCGTTTTAGGCTTTTGCAAAAGTCTTCATATTCCATTCCTTTATCCGGTCACAGAATGAGCCTATTGGTATCATTAATCTTTTACTAGGATAATTCTAATCAATTCCTTTGCAATATCAGTTTCTATCAATCAAATTGATTATTTTCTTTTATCCCAACATAAGTTTCAATCCCAAGTTATCACTGTTCCTTTCCTTTTTTATCATGATTTGATTTTTTTATTCCACTAGATCTTAATTTCTTAAAATTGTTGATCATTTCCAAATATTCTTTCTATATTATCCATCATATATCCATATTTCTAAAAATTTCAGTTTAAAGAGACATAGAAGACTGGTTTCTTCAATTTTGAGGACCATTTTGTTATTTTTCTTCGTTCTCGATCGCTGTTGTAAATGTTGGTGTACTCGCATTGCATACACTGTTTTTTTATTGTGGTTATTTATGGTGCTTCTAGATATGGTGTTTCTAATGCATCAACGGACATCAAAGATGCATTTATTATTAGTTTTAAGATTAAATATAGCCTTTCTGAAAGTGTCATGTAAAGGGGAGATGCATGCAATTCTAATGATACAAGTGCGGTATTATTTAGGGTTTCTGTTTTGCTTTTGTACTGGTGAAGCACTGGTGCTTTTGTTTTGCAGCTTCATTAGTCCAGACTCATATGGCGAAGTGAAGATTTATTGGTTACTGTGATTTCTTATTGTAATGGAGTTTAAGGTTTTTTTTTGGGTTATACTCAAAGTGTGAAGATGGTTTTATTCTACTTCATCAACTGTTGGTGTTATTGTCCAAGCCGTACAGTGTTCCTGTTCAAGAGTACCTCATCAACATCATTGTTTAATTGTTCAAGTTGTGCACTATAATTTTCTTCATCTCTAACCTGAGGGGATGTTGGAATATATGTTACCTATGACATATCTACCCACCAAGAATATCAAGGTGGGATATTAAGAAGAACAAGTTATTAGAAAATTTATCTCTAATCTAGTTACCTAGTTAAAATAGTTTGTTATTTAGGTTTAGGTTTATTGTTTATCACATTATCTCTGTAAAGGAATCATATGTAATTGAATCTATCTCTCTGAGTTATTGAGATCAATAATATTTCACCCTACGGGATTTAGTCCGTGGACTAGGCCATTAGTGTTGAACCACGTTATCTCGTATTTTTATCTTTTATGTCTGATTCCTTACTAATCATATTTTATGACAACTAATCGGAATGAAGGACAAGCTCAAGATCAGACTGAACAAACTCAGAAAGATCACGCAAGGTCAGTTCAAACAATCCAATAAAGCTACCAGCCCGAGCCAAAGTGTGATGTACTAAGTTAATGTTGCATGAGATACACTGGAACAAGTCTTGTAACCCTCTTTGGATATAAATACTTAACTAGTAGAAAACAGCAAGGCAAGTGATTTCATTGTGCAAGAGGGGGAGGATATTGGTCAACAGAGAGAATACTAGCCAAGAAAAGAAAAAAAAAAGAGAATACTATTTTGAGAGATGAAGGTTTAGGATTCATTTAATTGTAAGAGGGTAAGATCTTTTGTAACTTCGTACAATCATAGTGAAACCATAAACTCGTGGTATTCATACCGAACCACGTAAAATCAATTGTGTCATCTTTACTTTCATGATTTTATTTGATAATTAGTAGCTTATATCACGTTGATGGGTTTATAAGTCGTTAGATTTATTTGGATGTAGTTGTAGATATAGTGCGGCTATATTTTGTCGTTAGAAACAGGGAGTGAGTAAAGATTTATTTACCCAACTCAAAGCTTTTGTTTTTAAATATTTTTCGGGGTCAACCTTGTCCATAAAACTTGATCTTGAGAACAACTTGGGTTTTATGAATCCTTGTGTTAAGTTCGAAAACATCCTCCACCAAAGAGAAGGGAACCCAAATATAAAACTTCTTGGAAAAATCAAGTTCAAGAAAAGGTAGATTTAGGGAGATTATGCTTTGGTTAACAATAAATTTTATCAAACGAAGTTTCATATCTCAAGCTATTTGAACTGTAGATTCAAGAACATAGTTTTCATATCTTCAAAAAATAAAGAAATTTTGTTTGAATGTCCAAGCTTTCACAGCTAAGAACACTTTCAAAAATGGAATGAAGTTTATCATTGAAAATAAAAGAATCCTCCTTATCAGGAAAAAAAACGTGAACGGAAAGCAAACAATATAAGATAAGTTTTCCAAAATAGCTGAGACAAGCTCTTATTTCTTAAAAACCATCTTTTATCAGTTCATGAAATTCTCTATCGTCATCCTCATATCATCCGAGAACTTGCATTTGGGTCCTGATAATTCGTAGTCGGGCCTTGAAGTAGTGTTAAAACATACTTCATACAAGATATAGAATAGTATTATTTATTTATTTTACAGTAAGAAGGCGATAACGAGGGGCTAGGAAGTACCAAAGGATAGCCTGATACCACAAGGGAAATCATCTTATATCAAAAACAATATAGCATATGACACTCCTTCTTATATATGTATTATTAGCACTTCTACAAGTGGATATAAGGAGGTAGATGACATTTATCTACTGCACTTTCTAGTGATGCATTCTTGGGTATGCATCACGGCATAATAGTGCCTTAGAACTATGATGCGCTCTCATGTACGCAACATTGGGTAAGTGATACATTCTCAGTCATGCATCATGGAATAATAGTGTCTTAGCACTATAATGCATTCTCGGGTATGCAACATTGGGTCAGTGATGCATTCTCAGTCATGCATCATGGCATAATAGTGCATTAGCACTATAATGCATTCTCGGGTATGCAACATTAGGTCAGTGTTGCATTCTCAATCATGCATCACGGCATAATAGTGCCTTAGCACTATAATCCATTCTCGGGTATACAACATTGGGTCAATGATGCATTCTCAATCATGCATCACGGCATAATAGTGAATAAGCACTATAATGCATTCTTAGGTATGCAACATGAATTTCCAACCAACACCTCCTCCTTATATATATTTTATTACCATTTTTATAAGTAAAGATAAGAGGGTTAGGGGCATTCATCGACTGTATTTTTTAGTGATGCATACTCGGGTATGCATCATGGAACAATAGTGCCTCAGCACTATGATGCGCTCTCAGGTACGCGTCAAGGTCATTTGTGCCTTTCCAGGATAAGGGTCACTTTTAACTTGTGATGCATTCTCGAATATGCATCACGCATAATAGTGCGTTAGCACTATGATTCAAGGCCAATGCATCCACACCCTGATGCATTCCTAAGTAATATTTATAAGCTTAGGATGAAGCTTCATCGCATGTCATGACGCGTCCCTGAGTAAGCGTCATGCGAAAAATTACGGGTGTTACATTCTTACCACCTTTAAAGAATTTTGTCCCCCAAATTCATCTCAAAAACTATTGTGGACAAACTTTATTGATTTGTATTTCATGTGCATATGTCCAGTACCATGATGCACAGAAATACTGCAAGGGTCCAATGTTTGTTAATGAACAGAAATTAGAACCTTCTGAATATGCGTTTCATTTCCTTATATCCCAGAATCCTAATACGGTCCGTAGTTTTTGTAAAAGCCGACTAAGACCTTCAAACTTACGTCCCATATCGTATGCTCGAGTATGAGAAAACTCTACCAAGAAAAATCAATTTGGATCCCTAGACATGTGTCCCATACCACAGGATCATGAATGCAAAAGGGTTTACTCAACACGAGATTTTAAGTGGACGTCGCATACCATAACTTAAGAATCCCCAAAGTTCACAAGGGTTGAAAGGGTCATCGAATATGACAAGCAATATTTTACTTGGTACTGTGAGGACCAAACTCAAATGGCAGAGCAGTCGGATGCAAGCCTACCGTTACAGCTAACGGTCTTCTGGATTGCCACTCGTAAATGAGAGCTAGCATGCATGACAACACAAACCGTCCCGGTGACGGGTGGGGATGATCAGTCTCGTTGTCTACCACCGTTCCAGCGACGGTCTTCCGGATTACCAACAAATATGGTAAAATAGCCTAATAAGGCGAGCGCATCCAAATCTTAACGGAGTAACTAGCATAATAGTTACAATTTCTTGCACGGGAACTTGGCTTGATTGTCCAACATAAAATTTACAAAGCAACTAGCATAGCAGTCACGAATTCTTCTTTTGCACAACAGTTGGATACTCTTCCAACTTTTTTCCTTTTTCCTTTGAAGGAAAAATTCTTGAGTCACATTACAAACACTCACTTGACGAGTCCACAATGCACAGTCCCTAGTATTTTCTTGGAACTTGCTCTGATACCATTTTTCACGAACCAGGAAATTCTGCCTCCTGCATGATGCGCCGCGTAGGCCAGTACTCCCCGATGCGTGGCTTGAAAGACAGTAACCGGACTTTAAAGCTTAACTTCTCGATGACAAATGCAGGTAGATTTTCCTTTCCAAGCATGCTTTATATGCATGAGTCTCGAACGCTCTGATGATTTGTACCTTGTGGCTTACCAGGAAAATACAGGTCGATTTGCCTTCCCGTGCATGCTCTCCAAGCATGATACTCGAAACATAGTTTTCATACCGTTCCAACTCACCCTTGTTCTGCAAAGGGTACAGGGCCATTAAAGCCAATGGTGAACGCCTTTGGAAAGCATCACATACTTATGAGCATTTTCCGGGCCTAACTCATGCTTTGGACTAGAACCTAGGCTATTTCAAGCTTATTTGCTTCATCAACTCTGCTTCGACCATGCGTTGGAGCCTGTACTGATCTTGCTCTTGCCAAGGGTACAACACCCAGGCACATGCTATTCCATGTAGTAAAAGTTGATAGGAAGTATGAACAATCCATCGAATGGAATTACAACTACCTCATCAAGTGTGGCAACAATCATCTCTTGACTTGGCATTGCCGAGCTAGATGATACGAGTTACCATAATGTCGCAATCACTTCTAAATTAGATGATATGAGAGACAAGGTGTTTCACCTCAATACATTGCATTGCGGATGCCTACGTATCCAGCCTGTACCTTGAATGGATCAAGCATGACCGTAGTTTATCCAAATAGGGACAACCAACTTAAGCCTATTAAGGCAAAGCCAACATCGAAAAGGGCTAATGGTTTCGAAAGGATATACTTTGGCATATATAATCCACGTCCAATAATTTCAAATAAGATGTAACAAGGCCAAAGACTAAGCTAAGCCTAGTCGGCATAGGCTAAGGGACATTAGCAAAGTATGCACAGGCTTATGCATAACTATTGCTACTTAGCATGCATAATGAATTCTCGAGTATGCATGCAACATGGATGAATGATGCTTTTACATAATTCAAGCTTGCTCGGGTAATCTACAAGTATATTGATGCTTAAGCATCAAGTATGCACCAACGTATAGGCTACGTCGTATATATGTGCATTACCTCTCATGCACATTCAACCAAAGATCCCTCCCTATATATGTTTTATTCGAATTTATATATGTTTGGAATAGAAGGGTAAGGGACATCCATCGACTGCACTTTTTAGTAGTGTATACTCGGGTACACATCATGGATTAGTGAAGCTTCCTCGGGTACGCGTCCTCGGGAACACTTCACAGCAATTGGGATGTTTGTTTGGTAAGCATCCTCGGGTACGCTTCATCGATTTCCAACCAACGACTCCTCCCTGTATATGTATTATTAGCATTTATACAAGTGGATATAAGGAAGGTAGATGGCATTCATCTACTTCACTTTCTAATGATGCATTCTCGGGTATACATCATGGCATAATAATGCCTTAGCATTATGATGTGTTCTCGGGTACGCAACTTAGGGTTAGTGATGCATTCTCAATCTTGCATCACGGCATAATAGTGTCGTAGCACTATAATGCATTCTCAGGTAAGCTTCATGAATTTCCAGCTAACACCTCTTTTATATATATATATGTCTTATTAACATTTCTACAAGTGGATATAAGGAGTCGAGATGACATTCATCTACTGCACTTTCTAGTGATGCATTCTCGGGTGTGCATCACCGCATAATAGTGTCTTATCACTATGATGTGCTCTCAGTTACGCAACATAGGGTTAGTGATGCATTCTCAATCATGCATTACGGCATAATAGTGCCTTATCACTATAATTCATTCTCGGGTATACAACATTGGGTCAGTGATGCATTCTCAATCATGCATCACGGTATAATAGTGCCTTAGAACTATAATGCATTCTCAGGTATGCATCATTGGGTCAGTGATGCTTTCTCAATCATACATCATGATATAATAGTGCCTTAGCACTATAATTCATTCTCGGGTATGCAACATTGGGTCAGTGATGCATTCTCAATCATGCATCACGGCATAATAGTGCCTTAGCACTATAATGTATTCTTGGGGTATATAACATTGGGTCAATGATGCATTCTCAATCATGCATCACGGCATAATAGTAAATAATCATTATAATGCATTCTTGGGTATGCAACATGAATTTCCAACCAACACCTCCTCCCTATATATGTTTTATTACCATTTCTATAAGTAAATATAAGGAGGGTTAGGGCATTCATCGACTATACTTTTTAGTGATGCATACCCAGGTATGCATCACGGTATAATATTGCCTCAGCACTATGATACGCTCTCGGGTACATGTCAAGACCATTTGTGCCTTTCCCGGGTAAGGGTCATTTTTGACTTGTGATACATTCTCGAATATGCATCACGCATAATAGTTCCTTAGCACTATAATTCAAGGCCAATGCATCCACACCCTGATGCATTCCTAAGTAAGCTTTATAAGCTTAGGATGAAGTTTCATCCCATGTCATGACGCATCCCTGAGTAAGCGTCATGTAAAAATTGTGGGTGTCACAGTCCAGTTCAACACAAAGCTTGTGCATCTCACCTTCAGCATCTAAAGTTTGTTCATGTTCAACTATGGAAGTTGCCATAATGGCAATTCTCAAATATCTTTCGTGAAACAAAAACAAGAATTAACACGAGCTGAAAATAACATATAACATTTAGGAGAAGCCAACAAGTAATGCTTACCATGTTTACCAAAACCTGCCCAGCATCCATGCTTTCAGGACTAAGGATTTTTCTTGCTCAATAGTGCTCATACGAGTAAAGTCAGGGGAGCATAATGCAAAAATATTATCACAAGTTTTCCCAAATACAGTCTTAGAGGAGCTAGGAATGGCACCAACTGCTTTCGGAGACGAAGGGCCTGAGTTGGCACCATGCTGAAGTACTTCAACGTTGGAAACATTAACATCTTTTCAAGATTGACTACCAACTTCCAAGGGAGCACCACTCTCAAGTACGGTTGGATGAGGAATGGGAGAGGTGTTGCGATAAGGGAATCCTCAAGCAGGACAAGATGGTATCATGATGGTGCAGATCAGCGTTTTACGAAATTATGCTATCAACTTGCTACCCAAACAACATGTCCTCATCATCATTGTGGATCACTAAGGTAGACAAGTCAATACCTCTTGCACTAGTACACACGAGAATGAGAGCACACAGGTCTATATCAAACATGATCATTCCTCTAGAGGCACCATGAGATAAACCTGACTCATCAGCTCATTTCTCTTTTTGTTCGCATAATTGAAGACATATGCTTAAATATAAAACAAGGGCAGGTATATATACCTAAGATCACAAAAAAATAGAAGAAATTTTTACCTTAGCATCCTCAATATTCTTAAGATTTTAACCCTGCGCTTCCGAGAAACTGCAACCTTGGTTCAGTGCAACACCCAGGAATCATAATAAGGAATATCGCGATGCATGTCGGAAATACTAGAAAGGATATTACCGATGTCATCCCACCCGTAAACCCAAGGACCAACAACGATGAGGGGAACCAAAAACCACTTAGATCATTGGTCTTGCGAGGAAGATTGTTACTCAGATTTGAAGAAGGATCCAGATCGGCAAGAGGCATGAGACCAGTTAAAGTTCTATGATTGAGAGAAATTCCTACCCCATAAACATCAAACTTCTCTCCCAACTTATGACACCAGTAGTTTTCCACGAAATTGGAAGAAGTATAAAGATGAATCTGATCCGGAGTATACTCGTTATTCTTGTGATCATTATGACGGCCAGACTATGACAAGCACACTCGCGCATAAGACGCCAATAGTTGATTAACACCTCGTTGTGGCCTTTCTATTAGAAGTGACTCATACCATAAGGGATCAAGAGGACAATACAAAGTAAGATGAAACCCCAGATCAATTATCTCGTTGTGAGACCACAAACGCTCGGCCAACTCCCTAATCATGATCAATGTAGTCAATTTCGAGTCTTGATCTTGTCTCGTCTGGAAACGAGACACCGAGATAAAAAATTTAGGTTAAATTTCAGAATCTTTATTTTAAAATTTTAGATCTGTAATATATATGTCAAGCATTTTACACACTTTACATGTGTTAAGGTTGTATAGATATACAGAACAATACCAATCTTTAAGAAAAGTAAAAAAAAAAAGGTTGGATTTGATTTTTATTAATATATAAACTTGTCTCGGTGAGATCTCATCCAAATCTTAGTGGAATCTCGGTCGTATCAGCAAGTTTCTTGATCAACTCTTGTCTCGCCGAGATTAAGAGACTTGTCTCGGTCAAGTACCGAAATCGAGAATCTCGTGAGATCTCGGCCGTCTCAACCGAAATTGACAACATTGGTCATGACACCTTCTTGCTTGTCAGGATGAACGTAAAAAACTTCAAAATGAGTAATACAATGTTTCATCTTTAAAGCTTCAAAGAATTGGGCATTAGAAACAACACTATACGTAGTAGTAAAATATCTGATTGCCACGTGGAATGATTTTAGAGCGATTAGAGAATAAGAAAGATACACTGAGAAGCATGGAAAAGAAGTTGAAAAATTACCACTCACATTTCGAGAATATCTACCCCCAGCACCAGATCAGGACACGTGGAAAGTACCATGGCTTCATCAACAGACGAGTTTGAATTATGGGACAGGAGCATTAAATGCTACAGACAGGCGTGCAATATTAGATCTTGTCAGACTCGGGCAGAAGGAGACGACAAGACAGCGCAAGATGCTTCGAGGACCATGCGAATAAAAGATGCACAAACTTCGAAAGAGACCCAAATAAGAATAGCGACTCATCCGAGATCGAAGGGTATGAGCACGAATATTTACTCGTGCGAGTAAAAGAAGAAGAATGATATTTCCACGTAGGATAAAACATCAAATATGATGTATCATGGAGATAAGGTAACACTATGTATCAGCAGCCCTGTTTATAAATACCAAAGTAGTTTTTTGTACAAGGTTAAGGTTTTTTCCCGGAAAAAAAAGGGTGTGATAGTGTGAGATTAAGATCCTCACTATGTAATAGCTCGTTCAACCATTAGTAAATTTCATAAGTTTTCAACATAATATTAATCTAAGTAAGGATCATATTAAAAAGAGTCGTCATTCTTGTTATCTTATGTTTACTTATATGATTCAGTGAATATCATCTCTTACAAAGTTATAGTTTAATATTATAGATCCATATCATTGTGTAGCTAGAAAAATGGCTGCTACAATTTGGCACTGGAAACATGGATCTACTAGGTCTGTCGGTCAAGCCTTATGGTTAATAGTCATTATATTTTTTCGCAAGGTATCTATCTTCGATTTACATTCATTATTTCTAACCCAAGAAAAAATTCTAAGGATATGTTTAGAAGTCAGTTCATCCTTGATATAAGACCGAAATAGTAACAGCATGCTAACGCTCGATAAAGGATTATAAGGATTAACAGCAGAGATTGTACGCAAGGAAAGGGCCTTATATTTTCAAAAAGATCTTCTTCATCTTTAAAACACATAAACCCTAAAAAATATGAGTATTTCTTGAACCTTCAACAAAAATCTTAGATTAATCCAACACTCACAGCGAAACCTGATTTACTTTTAGTATCTTGGGCAGAAACCAATAAAGGAAGGAGGCAGTAAATACAAAACACAACCTCATTTCAGCAGAAGGGAAACTAAAAATGGTGGCGCTGGTGTCGATTAAAAGTTTTCTTGTTTTCAAAGAAAGATCTGTTTTGGGAATGATTTATAATAAAAGTGATATTACATTTATGAATTAAGAAAGTTTTTTGTCTTATCTATAACTAACTTCTCAGAAGAGTGAAAGACTCAGTTGCAGGGGGAAAAAAAATCCTGAGTCTGACATATCAGACAAGGAAGGGTTGGCACAGACTATTATTTTTGTCGAATTTTAAAAAACGTGTAAAAACATAGATTAGCTCGAGCACAAAGTAGTAAAACTTTCTTTTCCCTTCCTGTGGTCTCAGGTAAAAAGAAAGACGATAACATACCAGGGAACCCACCGTCAAGCGTAAACGACAAGGTTACCAACACCGGAGAAATTACTACAGTAGAGGAGATCACAAAGATGCAAAAGCAACAAGAAGAAAAGATCTGAGAACTAGAAACAAAGAAACAGAGCTTAGAGCAAGAGAACCAAGATATCCGAGCAAAGAAAGACAAAATCTACATCAATGAAGATGAATCACGAGATTTGGAACCAAAGTACACCCGAGGGAAACAGTACGAGCATAACGAAAATGCTACGAAGAACCCTTTGAGAAGAAAGAGCATGAGCAAAAGATGATGGATATAATATAAGCGATGTACAATGAATGAAAGGTCTAAAGCAAGATAACCGCCTTTCCGAGGTCATGACAGAGGAAGAGCAAACCCCATTCACGAAGGAGCTGATGCAAACCCAGTTTCCGCCAAAATGCTCGATGCATGTATTTACATTTATCTTCGACGTAACCACCAATGCAGCCCAGCATATACCGAGCATACAGGAGATCGTTGCTACCATGGAGCGAACATGATGTGGTCTTATGCAAGTTCTTTCCCTGTGGATTAAAAGAGGAAGCCCTTGCATGGTTCGATGCATTGCCAAAGCGATTTATTTCTAGCTTCGAGGAACTGTCTGAAACCTTCTTAGAGGACTACATTCATAATAGTTCTCTGAGGCCAGGAGTTGAACGAATTTATGCACACATAAAGGGAGATGATGAAAGCCTGCGAAGCCTCGTGAACATATGGAGGAAGTTATGCTCCGAAGTAGGTAAAGTCTCATGAGAAAATCAAATCCTAGGCTTCTTAGACATCCTTAAGAATGATGACCCAATCTTCATCAAGTTATTCAACAATGTACAACCAAGATAAGAGTTCTTTGAGAGATCTGAAAACATTATATCGCGTTGGAAGAAATACAGGTGTCAACAGCAAAAGCCCCATCAAATACCAAGAGTGGACGAGCAAACCTTGTAGAACCATCTCCAGCAATTCCAGAAGCCCCATAAAACCATATGAGTATGCCATAGATGCAAGAAACATATACTCCATGAAATGAAGGATATCAACCCCATCCAGATTCCAAGGAAGGGTAAGAGGACGAAGAAACACGTGGAAAAGGCCACGATTTGAAGATAAAACATACACTACTCTCAATGTTTCTCCTGAAGAAATCCTTGTCGAGATAGACTAGAGGAACGACGTGATTTACCCCTTCAATCGAGGAAATATACCGCCGATCCTTGGTCAAGATCGTGGATGGTGCGAATTCCATAGAAATACAGGTCATGCCACGAACAATTATCGCAATTTGAAGAATGAGATCCAATGCTTAGTGGATGAGGAAAATCTACAAAAATTCGTCAACAAGGATGGCCAGGACAATCAAGTCCACTACGTCACCATCGGTGGAGGGGTCCCATACCTCGGATGCAATACCATCACACATTCCGTAGTAATGAAACCGAATTTTAAAAGCAAAATCATGACAAGAATCCACAAGCGAAATCAACAAGGTAAGGAAATTTTCAGTGTTGCTACAGATAGACCAATGGATTCATCCTATCTACTTCTCAGCTAATTATGTTCCCTTGAATGGGAAAGCCACAAGGATCCGTTAGTAGTCACAATGAAGGTTGAAAGTATTTCCATGCCAAAGATCCTGGTAGACGGAGGGAGCTCAGTCGAAATCATTTTCTATGATACGTTCAAGCAAATGAGACTCGCAGATGAAGATTTGATACCATCAACCTATATGATCTATGGATGGAGCAGCAACAAAACCAAAATGAGACATCACCCTAAAAATTGACTTAGGAAATGTGAAAACTATCACCACTTTCTGTGTTGTGGATGTCAAATCCTCATACCATGCCATCATCGGGAGATCTTGGGTTGCCAGCGTTAAAGGAGTTGCTTTGACATATCACCAGCGGATACGATTTCCAACATATCGAGGAATAACCGAGGTCCTCGGAGATATAGAAGAATCAAGATATTGCAACCATATGAGCACCTAGATGCACGAAGGAGCAGAAGAAGAAACGCGGTAAAAACGAAGAAAGATGAGAGATGAACGCAAACAGGCTGAGATTGATACAACGATTGCTAGGTCTTTAGAAGAACAGGCAAACTAGAAGAGTGAACTAAACATCAATCAGGAAGAAGATCCCCAGCTCCCATAGTAATTACAGCATGTGACTCATTTGGGAGCATAAAAATCGGTTTTCACAGCAGTAAAGTCGGCGAATGAAGTCAATATTGGTAATGCCGATAAATCCAAAGTCGTGAAGATAGGATCCTTAATGGCGAGTGAAGAAGAAGATGAGTTAATCGAGTTACTAAAGGAATTCATCGATGTATTCGCATGGAGTATGGAGGATATGCCAGGAATTGATCTTGAAGTATGTTGTCACCACCTAAAAATCGACCCCAAAGTCAAGCCACATATGCAAAGGATACGAAAAGTGGCACTAATGTACCATGAAGTTATAGAGAAAGAGCTCAAGAAGATGATGGCATCAGGAATAATTCGAGAAAAAAAATATTCCCAATGGATATCAAACATGGTGATCGTGCCTAAAAATACATGAGGGGTTCGCATATGTATATACTTCACCAATTTGAACAAAGCCTGCCCGAAAGACATCATTCTACCGAGCATCGATCAGCTCGTGGATGCAACAACTGGATACGAGAAACTTTCTCTCATGCACGGACATTCGGGATATAACCAAATCTCGTTATCCAAAGAGGATCAAGAGCACACGTCTTTCTTCACTCTACGAGGTTTGTATTGCTACACTAAAATGCCTTTCGGATTAAAGAATGCAGGAGAACCGTACCAGAGACTCATGGAGAAAATATTCGATTGATGGGTACACAAAACCATCGAGGTCTATGTAGACGATATGTTGGTTAAAATCAAGAAGTCCGGATGCAAAATACAAAATGAAGATCAATACGGCGAAGTGTGTATTTGGTGTCACATCAGGCAAATTCCTAGGTAATGTTATAACCAAAGAAGGCATCGAAGCATATCCAGACAAAGTCAAAGTAATACAAGAAATGCCTTCACCAGTAATAGTCAAGGACGTACATAGGCTAAATGGAAGACTAGCAGTACTCGGAAGATTCATCTCCGGGTCTTCAAACAAATGTAAACCATTTTTAAATAATATGCTTTCAAATGGAGCGAGGAGTGTGAAGATACTTTTCAGAACATAAAGGCGTATCTAGCAACCCTCCCAAGGTTACAACGACCTGATCCCAATGAAACACTGCATTTGTACCTATCTGCGACATCATATTCCATCAGCGTTGTTCTAGCTTAAGGAGAATCCAAAGTCGAAGAGCCAGTTTACTTCATCAGTAAAACTCTCACATCTGCCGAGCAAAATTACACGAAAATCGAACAAGTAATTTTGGCTTTACTAGTTGCCACTCAGAAGTTGAGAACCTATTTTCAGGCCCATGTTATCAAAGTTTTGACCAAATCACCCATAGAGGCAGTTCTCGAAAGCGTTAAAAAGACTGGGAGAATAGCTAAGTAGAATGCACAAATCAAACAGTTCGGGATACAATACGAAATAATCACAGCCACCAAGGCCCAAGCTCTAACCGATTTCCTCGCTGACTTCCCCCTCTCCGAAGAAGAAGAGATCGAGGAAATCTCTGGCATGCGCGAAGACGATAAGGATCAACCCAACTTGCTCAAATCACGTAATCCAAGGCGATGAGAGGTGTTTGTTGACTGATCCATGAGGAAAGACGGTCGTGCAAGCCTTCAGATTGGAATTTCCTGCTACGAATAATGTAATAGAGTGAGAAGTTATCATTCATGTTCTATAATTAATAAAAGAAATGGGCATCGAAGATTTCCGGCTCTCCAGCAATTCCCAGCTTGTCATCAGGAAAATCGAAGGAAGATACCACACCCTTGATCCATGCTTGCAAGCATACCTCAGACTGGTCCAGGCACATGCATCAAAGAATGGGAGCATCAAATTCAGGCACATTAGAAGGAAAGATAACAAACACGCAGATGCTTTAGCATAATATCCTTCATGATAAGTGACCCAGAGATCAGGGAAGTACGAGTCGGAAGAATCTTGTTACCATCAATACCAACACAAGATACCATTGAAGTAATGATAGTCGATCAAGCAAACAAACTTGCAGAAGACTGGAGAAAACCCCTTCGTGAATACCTTAAGCAAGGATTGTTACCCTCAGACTCTAAAGAAGCCTATAAAATTCGAAGCAGGTCAGTAAAATACGAAGTTCGAAGAGGAATCCAGTACAAAAGATCTTTTTTGGGGCCACTGCTCATGATCATGACAGAACTGCATTATGGAGATGGAGGAAATCATAGCTCACACATATCTCTATCACATAAAACCAGAGTGCAAGAATACTATTGGCCATATATGAACGAAGATGCCAAAGAAATGTCCAAACAATGTGAAGAGTGCCAAAGATACGCTAAAACAATCCACGCACCAGAAATGAGTCTAAACTTTAACCTTATACCTTGGTCGTTTGCAAAATAGGGGATTGACATTGTAGGGCCATTAATACCAGGTTCGAAGCAAATAAAGTTCTTAATCGTCACCACTGACTATTTCACAAAATTGGTGGAAGCTAAAGCATTACAACGAATTCGAGAAAGGATGTATTCACCTTCATCTTCGAAAACATAATCTGCAAGTTTGGAATTCCAGCAATGATAGTGTCAGACAATGGCAAGCAGTTTGAGAGAAAGAATATAATTCTACTCTTCAACACTTACAAAATACGGGCAGCCAAATCAACTCCAATCTATCCTGCCAGCAATGGTCAAACTGAAGCAACAAACAAGATAATTGTTGATAACCTCAAGAAGAATCTAGACGATAATTATTGAACTTGGTGCGAGCAATTGTACAATATCCTCTGGGCATATAGAACAACCAGAAGAACAACAACAGGGATGTTGCTATTTCTCCTGACCTATGGAACAGAGTCAATCCTCCCTGTAGAGGTGATGATTCCAACAACCAAAACCGAAGCATGGGAGAAAAATCTAAACTCTGACCTCATACTGGAAAGCTGGATGACCTAGAAGAAAATCGAGTACTTGCGCTTCAGCATATGGAAAACTACCAGCGATGACTCGGGAGAGAGTACGAGAAACGAGTACGTGAACGAGATTACCAGCCAGACGAGTTGGTATTCAGAGAAATCCCTTTGCACCAGCGAGATAAATCAGGAAAAAAATCTTACGCCAAAATAGGGAGGGGCCTTCACGATCATCGAGAAAGTTGGCCAATGAGCATACAGATTACTCGATCCAGAAGGAAAAGAGTTACAGTACCCATGGAATGATGTTCACCTAAAAAAGTACTACCCCTAATATATTGTAATGATAACACATTTCTAAAGATAAAATGAATGAAATATTTTTGAATCATCTGTCGGGAAAATTTTCGCTTTTAGGCATATAATCAAGAGCTAAGCCATCTTCTAAAATGTTACCATCCTTCCAAGGATGAGTACAGACATACAATTCAGACTTAATCCATATCCTAAGATGTTTCCATCCTTCCTAGGATGATTACATGCATACAATTAAGACCTAAACCATCTTCTAAGATGTTGCCACTCTTCCGAGGAGTGAGTACAGGCATCTTCTAAGCCCTATGTCATCTGCGAGATAAAGACCGGATGATGTCCTGCAATGGAGGTGCTCGGGAAAGTCAATCCACAGAGCCCCGTGTGATTGATTTTCAAGGGTACCACCCTCTATAAGAACCCACTTAGGAAGGTTACAATGGGGGAGATAAGGGGGTGGACTATGTAATAGGCAGAGGTCCCGATTTGTATCCATATATACAAAGCTTCGGTATGTCCGGAGCATGATATGAGCAAGACTATCAAATCAAAGACCCAAAGGGGCAAAAAAATACAAATACATATGGTGTAAGCTAGCAATCACACGAATAAGCACATATTTATCAAAGAGAAAAAAATTACAAAAAAATTAAAACATAACAACAGGTATACAAAGTTGTAGTGAAGCATCGCAGAAGGGTAGCATACGAAGTGCATCGAGACATCGTAGAAGAATTGGGGCAAGTATTAATACTTCGAAGAGAAGGCATATTCTTTTGCTCAGTCCGAATAGCCATAATAAAGAGAAATAAAATAAGGTAAGGCGCAGCATATAAAAAAGAAAATGATATTCAAAAAAAAAAATATCCGAGATCACCATCACCACAAGTACTACGACATAGTTCAAGGAGAAAATATCCAAAAATATCCCAACAAAAGCAAAAGAACAAACTCATCACCTCCACACAGGGAGAACAACAAAATAATAATCGGAATAGCAGATCAACCTTCAATATCCTTTTTCTGATCTTTGGTATTCTCAATAGTTACACCCGTATGGGTGGCCTGAGAGCGTCAAGGTTATAAGGAAAGGTGGTAGCATTGGCATTCGATGAATCAACTGGAAAAGTAGAAAAGTAGTAACGCTCAGGCCTGAAGACATCGCAGAAAGTTGGGAAGTAGCACCAACACCAGATTCAAATCCAACATGAACAGTTGGAGCAGCAGGAGTAATCGGAACTACTGGATTAGAAGTAGCTGGAACACACTGAGTTTCACAAGCAAACCTCTTTTGCTCATGTTTCACTCGATCCTCTAGAACCTTCTTCCTACATATCTCCATCATGTTATTCTAGTATTCCGACCTAAGATCAGCTTTCACCTTTAAAAGTTGGGTCTCTGACTGAACGCAAGATAGGCGATATTGCTCATGGAGATCATCTTTCTCCTTAGTCATAATAGCAAGGTGATCCTCAACATCAGCCTTGGCACCCACTGCCTCGGCCAGCTGTGACTCCAACGAGCTAGCCTTCTGCTGAGCACCTACAGACGTAAATAATAGCAAAGCATAAATACACAACTCTAATATAATACTCTGCACGAACCTATCGAAGGCCAACTACCTTAGGCCTCCAGTATCAATTCTTACAAAGTCCTCTCAGTATCCAACTTAGAAGAATCTAACGCGATAAAACGACTTTCGTCGAGGGAAAGCCCAGAAGACGTACTCGGACAACGATCCATGTGATTGTTATGCTCTTCGCGAAGCCTCTCTATATACTTATACACAAAATCCATTTCTCTCTGAGCATCATTAATATCAGATTGGGCTTTGCTAATAGTCGTTTTATCTCGCTCATACTTTAATAGAACTTGCGCTTGATCAGCCTTTCACTTCGAAAGTCTTTCATTCGAAGCTATAAGGTCTTGGATTTGAGAATCCTTCGACCCCATAGCAGAACGAGCATCGGTGAGATCTTTATTGTGTTATTGAATATGACGACGATAGACTTCCACATAACAGTTCAAATACTTAATTTTAGTATTAAGATTGGCAATTATCATATCACGATTGTTTATCTCAATTCCAAAGACATCAGAGTTTCGTCTCAAATCTTTGCCTGCCCTGACTGCATTAATACTGGATACCATAAACCATAGGCTCGAGAATTACATGACAGGACGGTAAAAGCAAAGAGTAAGTAAAGGCGAAAGAAAACCCACCACGAGCATCGCGCAGCTCCAAACGAAGCTGATCAACTTGATACGTCGGAGAACCGACTTTATTTTACCGCAAGCGCACAATGTCGAAAGATGTAGACAAGAGCAGATACAATTCGTTCCCACGAGGAGTGTGTATTACTTATACTAATTAATTCAAGTAACTTTCAGGTCAAAAGATGTTTTTCCTATTTTTGCAAAGAATTAAACTAATGAATGAATTAAAACTATTTAACGAATATTGAAATCAATAATAGAAAATCGTTAAGGTTTCGGGAATCCGTTGTAGATTAGGATTTACTTGCGTCCATCACAAAGGGTATCGATTTTACTCATACAAAATAGAAAATTTAGCTACTAATACACATAAGATATTTCGTTTAGAATCGAAGAAAAGAATTTTTAAAAAGAATTATTCGTTCTCAACCTAAAGTAGAATTTCGAAGCACTAAGTATATGTGGCATAAATAGTCAAAGAATATTCATAAAACGATTATCACGAAAGGGTCAATGAGTTCTTCTACTAATCAAACAATGAACTATACATGGCATAGAACATGAAAAATCATCGAGAAAGATAAAACATTGAAAGAGAGACAAAACATTAACATTAAGCTTTTATAGTTGAAAACCCCAGTTTTGAAACACAAAAAAAACTATCTCTACAAGTTCATCCTTTCACCCTAACAAAGAGATTTAGCTAGACATGACTTTCTTAAAAGCCATTAAAAATTGATTAAGAAAATATTCTATCTGTGAGAAGTTGTGTAGAAAACTGTATCTAGGCTCCCTATTATATAGGCTTTGGTAACCTCCTTTTGATCCTTATCAAACTAGGAAATCTAATCTCATTAAACTTTTCCACCTATTTTTGATCCTTATCCAATTAAGAGACTTAACCTCCTCAAAAATCAACAAAAGCCATAATTTTCACGTCAGAGGCGAGCCCAAAACGCTTCCCTTATTTATCTTCCGGCGCAGGCCCAATAAGGCCCAACATATACCAAATCCAAGTTGGTTTCACGGTTTTGCTCATAACTTCTTCATACGAACTCGGAATGACCTCATTCTTTTTGCAATGGCTTCGTCTTTCAATTCTATACAGTATGACTGAGTTCCAATGGGTCTGTAGCAATTATTCTTTTAGAGCTCAATTTCACTTCTTTCAGAGATGTAACCTAATAAAACACATAAACTACAAAAGTAATAATAACACACAGTAATTCACACAAAATCTAGCAAATAAGTATAAGGAAATGATACTTAAAATATGTAAATTATGCACTTATCACTTGCATACCTAGAGCCTGCGCATGATCTCGCTCAACCTCATAAGCCATCATCATGGCTTGCCCGCAGTTCCAAATATGGGGCAACGAAAGAAGACGATCAGAGCCTAAACAAACATCTTACTAACAAAGAAAAATACAAGGGGAACCTTGGACTATACCATGAGTTGAATCTGATCAAAGACCCGATTATCGCAAGGATGCACAGCTGCAACAACCTCAGATGCCAACATTTCTGCGAAACTCGGAGACACTAGGATATTTCCAAGAGTGCCAAACCCAACAATCTCACCACGATCACCACCACTAACATCATCACTAACAACACTCAGAGAAGATCCAATTTTATCATTAACAAGAGCATCACCAACAACATTAACAACAGAAGGACCACTCACATCATACGAATGAGCGGAAAAAGTAGTATCCTTCGAACGATCATCATTCTGCTCATCATGAGCATGGTTGACTTCAACAACAGAAACATGTTGAACAACGTTTTCACCAAGAGGCTCAGCATCCTGATCTTGCTTTGCACCCACATCCTCATCATGATCAGAGATCTCCAAATTATCATCAAGATCATCAGCAGAAAAATCCAACACTTTAAAGGAAACATCACCAGCACCGGCATCTGCAACAAAAGTATCTCCAGCAGCTAAGCCACTAGGAACCTTCGGCATGCCAGGAAACACATCATCCGCCCCTATCTCGAACAACATCTTTCAACTTCTTGCTAGCATCCGGCACGAATGTACCGATCTTGATAAGGAAAACAATGGGAGCAAGTATATATACACGAACAAAGGAGTATTTTACCTTATTAATGCGATGTCCTTCGGAAGTCCCACGCTTGCGAAGCAAGGGCAGCACATTCTCCTTTTTTTTTTCCTCCTCCTTACCACCCTCTTCATCCTCGTCTGAAAGAAAAGTAACAAGTCACTGGGGATTGTCAAACCAAATTAACTTCGAAGCACGATAACTGGAGAGATGATTGTGAGCAGCAAAAACACCACGAGCAGGAACATTACTGTTCGGAGAAACCCAGCCAAAGACATAAGGACCTTCGATGATAAAGGGGCACTTAAACCAGTTATTGTCATTTGATTTACGAAGATTCTTATTAGAGGTAACAGTAAGAGGATCTTCATCCAGAAGAATGTAGGGACCATTGAATGAGGCGTCCCTATTCGCTTGATGATAAGACCCTACCATTGAAACTTATGAGCAGGCTGGGGAGAACGATAATTGAGAAGGAAATTATTAGGAGTATACAAGTGTTGGTCTCTACTTGGAGCATATGCAGCTGGCCTAGTCGGACGATCAGGTCGAGGAGTACAACGACCCTGGCTCATGCGAGAAGCCTCGCGAAGCAACCGCCACCAATTACCAGAGTACTAGAAGATCACATGATTGGGATTGTTACGTGCGAGTACCTCGTATTGAAAAGAGTATCTGGGGTAATACAAAGGAAGCCTCAAACCAGCGTTCAATTGGCCCTCACAAACAATAATCATATTCGAGGAGAAGCTTTATCTGGAAAGATCTAAGGACATCACACCCTTAGAACCCTTGGGATCATCAAAAGAAACTTTAAATCGCTGGAAGTGTTGAGTTTCAATAATGTGTTAAAGGTATTGTTGCTCTTGTTCAAAAAGAGACGATTTGCACAATCTCCTAAGAAGAGCGCATAAGAGAAAAATCAAAAACATAAGAGCATGAAGCATGCAGATAAGAACAAACTAAAAACAAAAAAGTAAGAAGATCACAAACCTGTGAGAAGACGAAGAATCCTTCTGTTGATGATCCATTAAAATGTTACAAGAATAAAGGACTAAGGAAAACTATTTAAGAATGATAAAAACCAGTGTCGCTTAATGATCAGACTACACCAGTAGAGATATTGACGACTTCTGAAAAAATCAGAGAAGAAACAGTTGAGAATAAAAGTTTGTGATAAGAAAACCAAGGAGGATCCTTATAAAGGAAAAAAATACTCAAAAAGAATGTTAACCAGCTACACCAGGTGAGGGGTTCATAAAGGCATTAAATGTATGTGAAGTTATTACGTGGCGGTTATCGAAGCGACTCCTCAAGACGTGGCAGCGGTAAAAAGTGAAAAGATTAGGTTTTCTTCCTATCTTACCCTTCCGGAAGATGAAAAGAAAAGGGGTAATTTGTAGTAGTAAAATATTCGATTGCCACGTGGAATGATCTTAAGGCGATTAGAGAATAAGAAAGCTACACTGAGAAGCATGGAAAAGAAGTTGAAAAATTACCACTCACATTTCGAGAATATCTACCGCCAGCACCAGATTAAACACATAGAAAGTACCATGGCTTCATCAAGGACGAGTTTGAATTATAGGTCAGGAGCATTAAATGCTACAGACATGCGTGCATACCTTCTGATGTAGCATTATAAATTGTATTGTTACTCTTACTCCCATCGGGATAAATCTGACCTAGACCTTATCAGACTCGGGCAGAGGGAGACGACAAGACAACACAAGATGCTTCGAGGACCATGCGAATAGAAGACGCACGAACTTCGAAAGAGACCTGAATAAGAATAACGACTCATCCGAGATCGAAGAGTATGAGCACGAGTATTTACTCGTGCGAGGAAAAGAAGAAGGATAAGATTTCAACGTATTATAAAACATCAAATAGGATGTACCATGTAGATAGGATATCACGATGTATAATCATCCATGTTTATAATACCAAAGTAGTTTTATGTACAAGGTTAAGGTTTTTTCCCGGAAAAAAAAGGATGTGATAATCTGAGATTAAGATCCTCACTTTGTAACAGCTAGTTCCACCATTAATAAAGTTCATAAGTTCTCAACATAATATTAATCTAGGTAAGGATCATACTAAAAAAAATCGTTATTCTTGTTATCTTATTTTTACTTATATGATTCGGTAAACATCATCTCTTACAAAGTTATAGTTTAATATTATAGATCCATATTATTGTGTAGCTAGAAAAATGTCTATTATACTCCCATGTAGGATAGTTGAGTTAGGTTATCTCGGTACTGAAATGTGTAGTTTTTGGTTTTTGTTATTTGTTGTCTTCTTGAGTCCTCTAAATATAGAGGATGGAGTTGTTGTTTTTTTACCATTGATCAGCACCCATATTATCAATTGTCTTCAAGACGGTTCAACAAGCATTTTTTATCATAAATAAGCAAATCCTAATATTACTACGTACATAAACAGATACATGGGATAATTGAGTGATGAAACTCGACTGCTTGCATAGTTCCAGTATCCAAGTCCCTGTGCTACATTGAATTTTCATGCATAAATTAAAATATGCCTATCATATAAGGTTAATGTATGTTTCAGACCATTAGCGTGACATTTTAACTCACTGAAATATTATTGCACTAATTTGGGAATCCTATAGCAGTAGCACCTGCAATCCAACAACAAGATCTTTTAAAAATGGTTGTGCTAGAGCTTATTCTTATGTTTATGATGATCCTACTAGTATAGAAAAGAAAAAAAAAGTGATACTATGTATGTTATAAGAATAAAGTGATTTGTGTGTATTTAGCAAGTGGACAGTAACACATTGAACGATTTAGAAGAGTTTAAATTTTCCTTTAGAAACTACAAGAATTATATATAAGATTTCATATATAAGATTAAGAAAAAAACGTAGTATGAATTTTGGTTTTTAAAGGGATTTCTAATAAAATAATTATGACAACTGTATTTAGTTGGAAAAGCTATATTAAATTTAATCCAACGGTTACTAATATGATCAACTGTATTTAGTTAGAAAATTTATATTTACTTTAATCCAACGGTTATTAATATGATCCGAGCTTATTAAGCTATCCCGCGCGGCTACACGGGACACCGTTGCTCAAGCAAAAATAGGTAACTTTCAAGAGCATGAGAAACTAAAAGCAAATAGACAACCTTACCTATTTTTAAAACAAGAAGCAGAAGGTTGGCTAGACATTATGAGAAAAGTCTCTTGAAGAAACAGTTGTATAAAAAAAGAAGTTTTGTCTATGGAACGAAGGAAGAAGAAAGATGCATAACTTTTTGAAGAAAATAAGAACTTTTGAGAGGAAGATGAAACGGAGGAATATTGATGACCCACAAGCCTAGGAAGATCCTTTTATAAAGGAGCAAAATCCCTTAAAGAGTTGTAACCAGCGTTTCGAGTAAAGAAAAATTATAAAGAAGAGAAGTAGTAAATACGTGGCAGTTACCCAGTAAAAATTCCAAAACATAGCGACGTTTAAAAGGTAAAATTAAATTTTCTTCCGATCTTACACTCGAGCCGATAAAAAAATAAAGGAACAAACCATAAGGGTAGAAAATATGATCGTCACATGGAAGCATCTATAGAAAGGGGAGCAAGATAAAAGCTAAAACATAAATCATAAAAAATATCTCAAAAGACGTTGTACTGGAACCAAGGTATCCACCACTTCAACTCGATCAAGACACATGGAAAGCTAACAAGATCATTCGACGGTCAAGTTCAAAGAGGGAACAGAGCATTTAATGAGAAAACATGCAAAGTAGAATACATCTGTAAAGGGATGACGCAAACATCAGAATGAAGGACGATCTCAAGATCGGATCAAACGAACTCGGAAAGGTCACGCAAGGTCAGGTCGAACAGTCCAATAAAGATACCAGTCGAGCCAAATGGTGATGTACCAATTTAATGTGGCATGAGATACACTGAAACAAATCTCGTAATTAACACCCTCTTGGATATAAATACGTACCTAGTAGAGAGAAAAAGACAAGTAAATTTCCTTGTGAAAGAGTAATTGTTCAAGAAAGAGAATACTAGGCAAGAAAGAAAGAAAGAATACTTGTAATTATGAGACGTGAAAGTTTAGGATTCTTGTAGTTGTGAGAGGGTGTGGTCTTTGGTAACTTTCTAAAATCATAGTGATCCAAACCTGTAGATGTAGATATTTATACCAAACCACGTAAAATCTATTGGTCATCTTTATTATCATGCTTTTACTTGATTATTAATAGCTTATATTATGTGGATGGGTTTATAAGTCGTTAGATCTATTTGAGTGTAGTTGTAGATATAGAGCAACTACAGGGACGATCCTTCCTCCTAGTATATAGTTCGAATGATCTAGTTAGACGAAAACCGCTCATGAATGATAAATAAATAAACCTTAATAATTGAAACAAATGAAAATAGATAAATTGAAATTATAAATGATGATTCAAATCTAGTTTCTGATTTTCTTTGAATAAAAGAAAAACTCAAAGATAAAGATTCTTCTATTATAACTTGAAATTTCTACTAATCACTAAAAAACAAGAATACAAAAAATAAGCAAAAATGTAAAAAATATCTAAATAAATCTCTAGAATATATAAGGCATCTAGTTGAATCTCGAGTACATAAATAAGATTAAAATAAGAAAAAACTCATTCTTCACTTAAAAGCAAACCAGAGTTCCTAAATTATACGTTGATATCTTGTTTATACCAATATTTAGGACATATTGAATATTTTAGAAATTGTTTTGAAAAAAATACACAAGTAATACTTTTAGTTTTTTTTCGGAATCTCTCCAATGCATCATCTTCTCATTCTTTAAACAAAATCGTCCTCAAATTCTTCGGTACATATTTTTCATTAGTGCTTAGACTTTTTCCTCACTTGAAGACAATCCTATCCCCAAAGATGGATCCAAGTGGACTAAAAAAATATTTAACCTACACTAACAGTAATAACCAAGCCCAAAAATGAAAATTTGAAAAAAGAAAAATTAAAAAGATTGACCAGGGGCTAAAATCCAAGTTAGCCCCCTCATAATCCCATCCCTACATACCACGATACCTTCACATTGTAACTACTCACCAAGCGGAGCATTTCATTAAGTTATAGAGCATCCACATGTAGCAAAAAACACCAAATAGTTCTCTTAACTTTACACGGTAATTGCCGTCATGGCATTTATCTTCAAAGAATGCAGTAATTGTTCCTACAATATCTACTTAAAGAAAATTGTTACGATTCAATACTTCAATTTAGTTTCTTTTGTTTTTGTTGTTTCCCCCAACCCAAGGAAGAAAACCCATAGTCGACAGACTCGACACATTCGGTTTCTAAACATGAATGTCATTTACAGTTGGATGTCTACTGTACAAAATCTCTTTAGTTTGTCTAGCTAGAAGTTATTACTATTAGACATCCAAATGATAGTACAAGAAACGATAATAAAACCGTTTTCTATTCGTATAAAGCGCGTGTTTGGTAGTTACTTTTTTGCTACAGTATAATAAATATACTTGTCCTTTATTCTCTTGTCTAAGAAAAACAATGACAAGACAATCAACAAACAGCCCCTAATAACACATTCATAGATAATCATTTCTTTGGTCTAAACTTAAAAATATTATAATCTTCACATTTCAAGATTGATAAAAAGTACCAATATTAACGATGATATTAATTCATATAAAAGGTAGGTGTATAGTTAGGTAGGTGTATAGTTGTCCATCCAATCCAACAGGCTCCTAAACCTGAATTAAGCTCTTTTAATTAATGTTTTAGACTAAAATAAAAAATTGATTAGTAACCCTTTTAAAAACACCGGAGGGAGTAGTTTTCATTCTTCCCGGATCTAATAATTTAATTATCGCTTTTCCAGTAAATAGAATTTTATTTTATTTTTGACAGTGTTATGTTTCACTATTCTTCTTGTAAGTGATGATCTCATTTCAAGAAAGAAGATTGACTGGTCTTCCGCTCCACTTCGGAGTGTGATATCAACCCCTCCTTCTTGGCATCTGATGCATCCAACTAAAGCTAGCACTGCCATATCTAAAATTTTATTCCTTCGTCGTCCTGTGGAGTATTTGGCAAGTGAAGAATTTGAGAACTTTTAACAATAAAGAGAATACTTGTGCAACTGTTCTATCCAAGGCAAAATATCACTCTTTTTTTGTGGTTTTTGGTTATCAAAGAGTTTTTTTTTTTTTCCTTTAAAGAAAGGATTATATTAAACACAACTTAGAGATTACAGAAAGGTACGAGCTTTCCCGATATACAACTAGGGGACTTGTGATCCCGAACAAAATTTAAATGCTGCTTTCTAGCTAGCTTAGCAAGTGCATTTGCTGCCCCATTAAGAGTTTTATAAACATACTTACAAGCAGATTTGGTAAACAAACTTAAACCGTATTTACAATCACTGACAAGAGAAAATAGGGTCCAACTGATGGAGGAATGATCTCCATTAACTTCCTGAACCAGAGACAGGTTATCCGAAACAAAAGTTAAGTGTTGAAGTTGTTTTGTTGTACCCAGATAATAGATGAATAGAGAGCTTGAGATTCTGCTTCTACTACTGAAGTTGTTGAGGTGATCCAGCATTTGGCTCCTGCAAAGCTTCCATTGGGTTGAAAGGCAACAAATCCACAGCCTACAAAGTATGAATGTTTCCCCAAAGAAGCATCCACAAAAATGACAGAGTTAGACTTATTCTGGCAGTGGAGAGAAGAAGAAAACAAATGCTTATCTTTAGAACTGAAATTAGACAAACTATTTAAATATAAACATTTATATAAATGTTGTGTTTGTTCTAAAGTTTGCAGTTGTATTTGTATCTTGTTTATTGTAATCACAGGGCATGATGTTTGTGATCCATACTGGCACTATACCTAGCTTTCCAGATTTGTCATAAGATAGTGACAAATAAAGTTTGAGTTGTGAAAGCGCCTTGAGATGATTTATCATCAAACCAACTAAGAATCCAGTCTCTTAATGAACAAAAAGTAGGAATAAGAGTTAGTTATCAAAGAGTTTGAATATGCTATTTTTGATTCTATTATGGCCAATTGGCCAAGTGCTTTCCTTAAGTTTTGTGCTACTAGTAACCTGTTACTAGCTATGTTTTTCTGGTTTTTGATGGTTCAAATCTTTGATACCCCTATCTTCTTTTTTAATTATTATTAATGAATCTTTTCTCTGTTATTACATTATATATTTTGTTTAACCTATGAAAACTTCAAGAAATTAGACAACAATTCATAAAATAACAGTCCTGGCCTGGGTATGTGTTACATTTTTTCATCAATGTTGGTGCAACATAATAATTTTGAGAGCACTATTTAAATACCCTTCATATTTTTTTTTCTAAAAGTACCCTTGATCATGATATAACCATTATAATCATGATTTTACTTGAATTTCAAATTCTTGAATCAATATATAGAAGGCGCGATATAAACATATAATCATGATATTATTACCCTCATCTTTTTTTGCTCAAATAAACTCTTTTAACCACATCGTACACAAGTTCTCCTAATTGCTTGTCCAAAAAAAAAACCTTCTATTTGGAGTAAGTTTTAGTAGTGCCACCCCAAGTTCTCCTAATTGCTTGTCCAAAAAAAAAAAACCTTCTATTTGGAGTAAGTTTTAGTAGTGCCACCCCATGTGGTCAATGGAAAATGTTTCCATTTTTACTAATCTTCGTTTCTACTTTAAATTATTTCCAAACCATGATAGCTTTAAGCTTTAAGCACACATCAGAATCACATGCATTGCCCTAATAATTATATTAAAGTCTCTTGTATGCGTCTTATTATATTGTTAACCAAGAAGAACCCTAGGTTAAAACTTAAAACATTAGATTAGGAATCCAGGATTTAGATTGTTTTAAGGTTCTTTAGTATAAGTGGATCAGTGGAAGCTTACCGGATGTCTGATTTTCCCTACTATTTGGATAGTGGGGAATGAATAGTGGCAAATGGCAATTTGTCTGCTTGTACTTACATGTTCACTTTAAATTATTGAGATTCTCATAGAACTTTATCAAGGAATAGCTCATAGCTACGGCAGTGGGCAGCCTATATTTCATTTTTTTTTCATAAAGGTGAAAAGCATTTTTGGGATAGGAATGTCTCAAATCAGTACTAGTAAGTTACTATGGTCCATCCACCTCGTGCATCTGGACCAATGGTTGACGGCATTGGATGTCGGTATTGTATTCGAGGTGACCTACGTCGCTACAAATAGGCACCATAGTATAGTACTGGGAAGACACTATTCGTTGTCCAAATTGATGGCCCAAATGGTCACTCCAAATCTGTGTATTAGTTAAGACCGAACCGAACCACACCGTTAAAGGTAAAATCAAACCGAACCATTTATATAATGGTGTGGGATGATTTTAAAAATGTATAAATCGATCTTAGTGGTTTCAGTTTTAGTTTAACGCAAAACCGAATAGATACATCATTGGTGAAACCATTAATACATAGCCATTGATATAATCTCTAATACTTAGTCTCGACCATTCATTTTACCCATATTTATTTTTCTTATTAATTCATGAATTCTAATGTTCTTCGTTTTGTTGGCATGATTGTCGTATAATTAAAGACTGTATTTTGTTGTTAATGAAGTTTTGTAATAGCATGTTTTTTTAATGTAATGGAAACCAACTTTTAATGTAATAGGATTTTTTTTAATAAATTGCATTGTCAGTTACTTGGAACAGACAAAATTGTTGGTTTTTCAAAACCGGCGGTTTGAAACCGAACCGAGATGGTTTGGTTCAAAACCGAACCGTTATTAAATGGTGTGGGACGGTTTCATAAATAGAAAAACCGAGTATTATGGTTCCGGTTCTAGTTTATGAGAAAAACGAACCGAACTGTACCATGTACAGTCCTAGCTGTAGGAGTGGTGGTGTTTTTGTGAACAGAAAAATTGCACGAGTAAAAGTGTTAATCTTTTTTTAATGCGAAAGGATTTTATTTAATAATGAAAGAATTACATAGATTCATCCCTATAGATACATTCGGATATCCAAGCAGGGAAGTTTACCAACCAACCCATGGTTTGAGTGTTCAATATTTCATGTTTAGCTAAAGCATGTGCCACATGGTTTATATCTCCGTGCATAAAAGTTTGTTTCCAATTACTAAAGAAAGATAAAATTTTCAGACAATCTATAATTAAGTTTCTGGTTGTCCATTTTACTGAATCCAACTTGCCATCACAGTATTGATAACAGTTTGACAATCTCCTTCCAAGTGTAAAGCTTGCACTCCTTTTGCTTTGGCCCAAATTACTGCTTCCAATAGAGCTTTTGCTTCATCTTGTTCAGGATCTATTGCTCTGTCCTTGCAGCATCTAAGTCCATCTGTGATACCTGTAAAATTTCTTACGATTAAACCAATACCCATTTCATGTGTTTCTTCCCTATAAGCAGCATCAAAATTAAGCATAGTGAATGGTTGTTCAGGTTTTTCTCATGTTCTTCTACTCTGAACAATTCCAGAAGAACCGGATACTGATGATAAGTTTATATTCATATGTCATTCCGCATAATCCTTTTTGATCATATGAACTACAGTCTGTAGATTAGGTTGATCATCATCGAACACTTTCATGCACCTGCATTTCCATACCTGCAACATTACAAAGCCAAACCATTCTATAATACTTACTCTGATATCTCCTTGATTATTCCCCTGAAATATACATAGCCAATCATGAAATTGAATGTTTGTTAAATTAGTGATAGCGTTATTGATCACAGTATCCCATACATTTTTAGTAAATGAACAATCAATAAAAAGATGTTGCATGCTTTCAGTATGGATGCTACACAAAGGGAAAGTAGTATCAAAATTGTTATTAAACCTAGCTAGCCTATCACCAACAGAAAGACATTTTTGAAGACACTTCCAAAAAAAATGTAGGATATTGTTATGAAGTTTAATTTTCCAGCAATGCTTCCAAGAGATAAGGGTATTGTTTGCAAATCCATATTCCTGATTTCTATAATTCAGGATGGCTTTATAAGCTGATTTTACTAAAAAGATACCATTAGAGCTAGGCTTCCATCTTAGATGATCATGTCCTTCAAAGGGAATTCTAATTTTTAATATTTCCTCAACAATATGAGCATCCAACAAAACCTTAAGGACCTACATATTCCAACATTTATTATCATTGTCAATAAGTTGAGACACATAAACCATATTAAAAAGAAAAAAATTGATTGTTAACATTTGTGTTTATAGATGGAATCCATTTATTCCTCCAGATAAAAATGGTATTACCATCCCCCACTTCCCAAACATTATATTTCTTAACAATCTCTAAACCCCTACAAACCCCATTCAAGATCCAAGAACCATTGGCAGTTAGATCATCATTAAGACGATTAGCATTATGAAAATACTCCCCACTAAGGATTTTGACCCAAAGAGCATCCTTAGAAAGCAGCATCTTCCGGGCTAATTTAGCAAGCAAGGCAAGATTCATAATTTCAGTTTGTTTGATATTTAAACCACCTAAAGCTCTTGGTTGGGCTATACATTTCCATTTCTTATAGTAACCTCTTTTCTTACCTTTCTTTTTACTCCACCAAAATCTCACTTGAATAACATCTGTTTTATCAGTCAAAGTTTGAGGGATAGGGAATATAGACATGTGATGGAAATCTAAACTACCTAGGACGGATTGAATGAGAACAGTTCTGCCATGGAGTTTAAGAAATTGGGATTTCCAGTAGCAAGCCTATCACTATATCTATCAAGAAGGGTGGAAAAAAAATTGATCCACGACATTACTTTTCTGAAGAAGTAATGGAACTCCAAGGTATTTATCATTCAAGGCCAGTTTCTTAATATTCATAATATTAGAAACTTCATTTTTGATACCATTGGGGACTCCACTACTAAAAGCAATACCCGATTTATGATAGTTGATAGACTGACCTGGGTATTTGCTAAACTGATCAATGATATTTACCGGACTTTTAGCTTCTCTGGCATTATCTCTAGCAAAGATGAGACAATCATCTGTAAAAAACAAGTGAGAAACCGCTGGACAATAAGAATTAATTTTAATAACATGGATAATATTATTGTTTTCAGCAAAAAGTAAAGCCCTGGATAAAGCTTCCATACAAAGAATAAGCTAAATGTCAAGAGGGTGAATGGCATCAATGATGCTTTATATATTAAGGGGAAAATAGCCTAACAAGAAAAGAATGATGAGGTAAATGGCAACAGTTATCGTTCTATCATATAATGAAGAAATTGAGCAATCCAATATTGTATTTCTTAATCAAAGGTAGAGATACGATGAATTCTCCTAAACATATAACCAGGATGGACAAATCATCTTAATTTCATTTATGCAAACAAGCAAAGTGTAGTTCCAAATCCTACTTTTAGTGTACAAAGTGGTTTCCTACAATTACAACATGCATTCGAAGGTCCAAGCAAGGATGACAAGCTAAACCTTATTTTTAACACAATGGCACAGGACAAACAAAAATCAGAAATATCAGTGAAAGATTTGCAAATCCAAATTTATCAATTAGCTACCATAGTGAGTAGGTTCGAAGCACAGGCGGCAAGGATACTCGATTTTCAATTGTTGGCAAATCCAAAAACAAAAAAATGTGTGTCGTGACATTGAGAAGTGGGAAACAAATTAACCTGGCTAAATTGAAGCCTATCCGTTTTATTTGGCGCCTACCAAATAAGTTAAAATAGGGTCATTATAAATAAAATAAAAAAACTTCTCATCCGGCTATTTTTATTAATGGCTAATTTGTACATGATTAATTAGTATCCAAGTTCCGTAGCGAGTCTGCGCTCTTTGGTATTAATTAATTCAATTGGTAGTTAAGTTAGTTGGTGTTTGGAATTGATTATAGTTAGTGTTAGATGGTAAGAATTAAAGTAGAGTTTTTTTTCTTTTTTGAAAGTTTGAAGAAGAAGAAGAATTTGAGGAAAACTAGGGTTTTGTGATTTTGGTAACAAAAATAAAATTTTATAGTGTCGACTTATATTCTAGTAGTGATGAAGAAGTGGGTGCATCTACGTGTCACCAATCATAATATCGTGATTTCGATCCTACCTATTTGGGTTATTTGTTGGATGAACAAGAGCATGTAATCTAAAGCATAGTTGAGGATTTTAATCAAACAAATGAAGAATCAAACCGGAAAAATAAAGATCGTAATGCTTCCAACCGTCAGGTATATGTGCTAAGGATCTCAAAACATGTATTTATAGCTTATAATCGCCAAAAAATTGAATTTTTCAAATTTTTAATGTTTTTATGGCCAACCTATTACCCAGAATCGGAGGGTACGATGACTCCACACTCGCCGATTTTATATACTCCAAACTTATGGTGAACCACAATCGGATGATATAGTGATGAACGACAGCCGATTGTAGCTCAGATTTGGGGGAATTAGGAGGTGAAATAGTCGGTTGTAATGGACTCACATATTGATCGATTGTATCACTTATAGATTTTTTCAAAAAACACTAAGTATACAATCAACCGATGTATGTCCTCTGTGAGCCGATTGTAATCGAAAAAGTGGCCCAAAAAACTGCACTTTGTTGAATGCTAGAATCGGCACACAAGTCAGTTCACGTGTGCCAATAGTAAACTTTGGGATTTATCTTATAGATCAAAAGGGATGGGAAATCCGAGTAGATAGAGAAAAAGTTGATTTAGGATTTTTAAAATTTAGAATTTTTAGATGGAAAAAGATAGTTTGGTTTTGTTTTCGGTTTTCAGTAGATTTGGAAAGTAACGAAAAAAGAAAAGAATTTTCTATTTATATTATGATTTTAGTATTAGGGTTAACTAATGAGTAGAGGGTAATTTGGTATTTTTGAGCAAAATTAGACACTCCTTATCATACTCTCTAGTCGTGAGAAAAATTGGATAGGCCTAAAAAAACCAGTATACCTCAAATTAGTCAGGAAAATTAAATAACAACAAATCTCCAAAATGAAAAATGAATTTTGATGGAGCCAAACCACAAGGAAGTGAATCAAAAAGAAGATACCATATAGATCAGTAAATATTGGTGATTGAGAGTTTTTTCTCTCTCTAAATAACCGTTTTTTCTTTTTTTTTTCCTTTCAAATTTAGATTCCTTGATTTTCTATAGAGTTCCAAATCTGAATCTTAATTATATCTTAAGATTCAGACAGAATTTTAGTTATTGTATATAGATTTAATATTTTATTTATATAAAACCACATTTATAGTATTTTATTTGAGTATTTCTATGTACGAGAAGTCTGTGAATATATGAAAGATTTAATGGCTTACTCATGGCAATCAGATTACTCAGTATTTACTTTTAAAGATGATTTTATAGTCTTAATGGTATTTCCAAGGATTAAAACAATCGCTTCAAATATGTCATCGAGGGTGATCTACTGCAACATGATGTAGTTCTACGATCCTTTGAAGGTCGGTGGCTACTATAAGTGATTGTGATAAAGATGTTTTGCGCATATTACTCTCTTTCGGAACACTTCAATATCAATGGAGACCCTAAATTAAAATGACAGAATTTCAATTCACAAGCCATTCTTTGAATACCATCGATGGCAGTAACCTCTCTGAAATTCATGTTTTTGATATTTAAGACGTATTATAAATCTCTTATTTTTTTTGTGATACAAAATCCTTATATTTTTTTTATAGTTTTTATTTTTGATGTATTTAAATCTGATGAACGTAGTATTCTATATTAATGAAATTAAAAGGATTACTTTTTTTTCCTTTAAAAGAAAATACTACAGTAAATATTGGTGACCACCGAGCCTGTCGTATCCTAGATACTACTGAATCGAATCACTGCTATATAATAATCTATCTCGATATTATCGATTCTAATGACCATTCATTTATGGGTCAATAGATGATAATACGTTGATTATATCACATCCAACGGACACATCCTTGTATATCGTGCAAAATTAAACCTGTCTCTGGTAGCAAAACACGCGACGGACTAAGAGGCGTAGGATCGTGTACCCCCACCAGTAAATATAGATAAATTTAGGGCGTATGCTGTCAATTCCGATAAATTAAAGCTGAGTCCCTCCCTCCCCTCCCCTGATCGACCATCCGCACGTGCATATCACGTGACAACGTTTAAAGCCGATCAAAATCGTAGATCTTACTCATTTAGCTGTCTGAATGTTGACTTTTCAGTAAGTGTCTAGTGTGGACTCAATTACTCCCTTTCTCTGAAACTCTCGTTCCTTTTCCTTCTTAAAAGAATCACTTAGTTATTATTATTAATATTATGCTTTCATCACTACTACCACTTCCCTTTCTCAATGCCATTCATTATTACCAAAAACAGAAAAGAAAAACTTTCTTCGTGATTTCTCATACTCTCTTTACACTCAGAATCTAATTTCTCTGATGATCCTATTTTCATTATTCTTGTACTGAACACCCACACTACTACTACTACTTCCACGATGAAGCTGATGAAAAACATGTCCATGTCCATTTTCTTCCTAGTTCTACTTCTACTTCCAGTTACTACATTGAGTCAATTAAGTCCATCAGAAAACAGAATACTTCATCAAATCCAGAAAATCCTAGAATACCCACCATCACTCGATACATTTACAAACTGGACTGATTTCTGTACCTTACCATCAACAGACACTCTTACAATTACTTGTTCAGGAAACCACATAACTCAACTATCCATTCTTGGAAACAGAACTTCATCTTCTTCTGAATCTTCTACCATAAGAAATGATGATTTCTCTGTTTCTCTGTCAAGCAGCCTCTCGATTGATTCGTTTTTCACTGTTCTTACTAAGCTCTCCAGTTTGAAGACTCTTTCGTTAGTATCGGTGGGGTTATGGGGTCCGTTGCCGTCGAAGATCAGTCGGTTTAAATCTCTTGAAGTATTGAATTTGAGTTCTAATTTCATTACCGGAGAGATTCCGGAAAGTGTTTCCAGGTTACAGAATCTTAAGAGTCTTGTTTTGGCTCATAATTTGTTTAATGGATCTGTTCCAGATCTTAAAACGCTGAAAGATTTAGACGAGTTGGATTTGACTAGTAATTCTCTAGGACCTCAGTTTCCTTCCGTGGGAAACAAGGTTGTAAGCATTTCATTGAGAAACAACTCGTTTAGATCTTTGATTCCTTCTGAACTCAAAGGATTTGATCAGTTAAAGAGATTTGATGTCTCGCTTAATCATCTTATTGGGCGAATCCCACCTTATTTGGTTTCATTACAATCAATTGAGTACTTAAATGTGGCTGGGAATCAACTGACAGGCACTTTTCCGGCTGATGTTTCCTGCGGTGGTAAACTCGGGTTTGTGGATCTTTCGTATAATTTGTTGAGTGGGGAACTGCCATTATGCATTGAATCTAATTCGTCGACTCGAGTTGTTTTGTATTCATGGAACTGTTTGTCTGATGGGAATTTGAAGTATCAGAATCCAAATTCTTTTTGCCATGAGGAAGCATTAGCTGTGAAGCCTCCGTTGAGGGTACAGGAGAAAGCATCAGGCATCAAAATAGGGCTCATACTTGGTATTATCGGCAGCGCCATCGGAGCTATGGCGATTCTAGGGATGTTAGTATTTATCATTTTTCGGAGAAAAGGAGGAGAGGAGGCAGAAAACAATACATATGAAAAGGCAGATGTTAGAAAAGACTCCTCTCTTAGGCTCTCACCCAAACTCCTCACTGATGCAAGTAAGACTCTTTTTCGTGTCGTAATTATACTGATAAATGCATCTTGTGGTCTTTCATTTTGTGTCTCCCTTGTTGATATGTTTCTTGTTTGTGTAGTCGTTGACTTAACATGAAATTGTATTCTGATAGGGCATGTATCTCCAGCAATGAG
This sequence comes from Papaver californicum, assembly GCA_023531435.1. Lineage (NCBI taxonomy): Eukaryota > Viridiplantae > Streptophyta > Magnoliopsida > Ranunculales > Papaveraceae > Papaver > Papaver californicum. The sequence continues at coordinate 3,067,093 of JAJJMC010010016.1, read as the reverse complement.
AGTGGGAGTACTTGGGCTCCCACAGTATCAGGTTTTCGATTTCGACGAAGTTGAGGAAGCAACAAATAACTTCGACCCGGCAAATTTGATGGGAGAAGGATCTCAGGGTCAGGTATGGAAGTTCATAATGTCTTTCCTGAAATTTTATACATTAGAATGAGATCTGAGCAAAAAACGATAATGTGTGTTTAGTTCATTGTTTGTATGGGATCATTGCGCCCAACATTAATCCAATGCTATTGCAAATTCTATTTTCAGCTGTACAAGGGTAGGCTCAGAGAAGGTTCAGTGGTCGTAGTGAGATGTTTAAGATTAATGCAAGGACATTCGTCTCAGAGCTTATTAAGACACATGGAAGTGATATCAAAGCTTAGATATCGACATTTGGTTAGCCTACTTGGACATTGTGTGATTAATCATCAAGAATACTCTAATGGCGCCACTACGATCTTCCTTATCTTTGAATTTGTTTCAATTGGGACACTACGCAGTCATCTAACTGGTAAAGAGACTTCAAACTGATTTTTTTCAGGAGACGAGGCATTGCAGGTCACCACACTGTATAAGTTTTGCTTCGTGTTGCTTTTGCAGATTGGAGGAAAAAAGAAGCTATGAAATGGTCGCAGAGAATGGCGGTTACTGTCGGTGTTGCAAGGGGAATACAGTTCTTACATACTGGAGTTACACCGGGTATCTTTGGAAACAATCTGAAAATAGAGAACATATTATTGGATGAGAATCTCACAGCAAAGATCAGTACATATTTTCTGCCCATACCTTTTATTGTAAGTCCAAATTAGTTTATTCATTTTTTATTTGGAATTCTTAATCTCAGATATTCTTTAAGGTTGTCTGTTTTTGGTTGCTAAGGGTGCATTCTTGACTAATATTTGCTTCTTCAATCTTGTAGGTAGGCTCAGAAAGCCCTTTCAAAGGCCTAGAAGCATCAGAGCGCCTTGATGGGTATGTTCATTCTATCTGTATAACTCCGTTACAAGTGATCCTACACCAAAATTGTGATATATGAATTCCTGGATGTCATCATAGGTTGTTGAACAACGGTTTCTATATTCATTTTTCTGTACCTCTATTGCAGAGCTGAAGATGGCGAAAAGGACGATGTTTATCGGCTGGGTGTTATTTTAATGGAAGTTATCACCGGTAAATCATCCACTTCCAAGGATGAAGTGGAAGCCCAGAGACTTCAGGTACATTCTTAACTTCTTTATTGCTTTAAGCATTTCGAATTCGAGCATCAATAACATTATGGTGCCAGAGAGTATGTTTAAAATTCCGGACATTTGAATTAAAATTTGTGTTTTGAATTCAATTATACCAGTTGGAAGATGCTTTGACAAATGCCTCATCTCAACTACTATTAAGAGAAGTGTCTGATCCTTCACTTCGCGGCACCTATTCTTTTGGGTCATTAAAAACAACAGTCGAGATCACAGTAAACTGTCTGTCAAAAGATCCTCTTCAGCGACCATCAATAGAAGACGTGTTATGGCATTTGCAGTATTCAGTTCAAGTTCAAGAAGGATGGATGACGAGTGGTGACCTGTCCATGTCACAATCACACGGCTTGAGCTAACTCTTCCCACTTGGGGAACTCGTAAATGGCTTGTAAATCTCTACCCTTAAATATAAAACTATTTCTCTCTTTTCTTTCCAACTCTTCGCGCTATTCATTCTCTTTAATCAATGTTTTTGAACTTTCCTTTCAGTAAATGCAAATCTTGATTACCAACAAGGATGAAAAGAACTTGAATCAGCCCCACCTATCCATGACCCCTCTAGGAATCTACTGCTCATAATTCAAATAGCAATGGAAATTTTAAAACAATTACCCTGTGACTATAAGGTCAAAGGTAGGAAGATGAAGAACAATGTAGAAACTAGTTTTTAGATGGTCAAGGTTTTCTAAGGCTAAACTATCCTAATTTGTTGATTTTCAAAGAATACCTGAAACAAAGGATATAAGTACCGTACGGAAATGTCTTCTGCAATAGCTTCCGACTTGTTTAAATAGGCTCGAACACAATCCAAACTAAACACAAGCACAGAATACAACTAAAACTCAAAACGCGTGCACAACAAAAATCTGTACAAGAACAATCTCTTTAATGCTTGAGCCATGATGATGACTCAAACAGTTTACCTCATGGTGATAATGAAGAAATTGATGAACAAATATTGGTTGAAGATGGAGATTTCGTCGAGAATTCAAATGATATGACAGTTGATTATATCCCAAATAAGGGTTATTTTAAACGATCAAGTGATGGTGAAATTAGAAAGGGTACTGCTTTATTCAAAAGAAGGATTCAAAGGAAACACACAAAAAGAGGTACCCTGAACGCTCAGTGTTGCGGACGGGATGCATGGCTGGCCGCTCGTATACAGTGCATTGCAAAAAGTGGTATGTTGGTTGTAACGAAATTTGTTGAAGAGCACAACCATGATCTAGTAGTTGCAGAAGCACATATTTAAGGTCTTAAAAAGAATTATTACCTCAGCAAGCTCTCCGTATAGAATCACTTCATTCCATAGGTTTTGGCCCAAGCAAAGCAGTTTTAATATCAAGCAATGAACATGGCGGTCCACAAAATTTAGAATTTACATTAACAATTGTAAAAGTCATTTCCAGAAAAAGCGTCGGGAAATATATATAGAAGTTAAGAAGGTAACCCTCAAGCTGCTCTCAACTATTTTAGAGCTATGCAAAAGGAAAACCTACCATTTTATAATGAAGTACAAGTTGACCAAAATAACCAAGCTTGTAACTTGTTCCGCGCGGATGCTAATCAAAAATAGATTATGGGTTTTATAGAGATGTCATTTGTTTCAATACAACATTTCGGACTAATAAGTAATTAAGTATGTATGCGTTGTGCTCCATCACCATGGGATATCTGTTTTATATGAGATAGCTTTATCTATCGATGAAACAACTGAATCATTTGTATGAGCTTTTGGATCATTTTTTAGTTCAATGTCAGGAAAAACATCCAAAGACCGTATTTTCATACCAAATACAAGCAATTACCAATGCGATTCAACAAGTAATGTCAAACACACATCACCATTTATGTTTATGGCATATATATCAAAATTCAACAAAACATCTGACTCATGTTTATGCAGCCAACGAGCAAGACACTTTACCGCATTTTGATATATATATATATATTGTTAGTAAATAAAAGAAGCATGACACGTGGAAGAAGATCAAGAT
>JAJJMC010010016.1:3026931-3048855 GCA_023531435.1 Papaver californicum | reverse complement strand
CGAGCATAAAAATTTAAAAGAAATAAGAAATAATACCTCTGGAAGTGGAAATTGAAGAATCTATTTTTCTTTGAATAAGAACTTGATAAACCCTAGTTGATATGCAGGCAGGGAGTTTTGTAAAAGAAAAAGTATAAACAAATCGTAAGAAAAATTGTGAGAAAAAAAAAGAAAAGTGAATAAATATAATAATGACTTCTTAATTAGGTAAAGTATTTGGGTAAATGGAAAGATTACAAACAATTGACTTTCTGAGTCCCAGTTTTATGCTCTTTCCATCCACTTTCAGAGTAATGTTTCCCTTTACAGGCTGCTGAGATTATTTTGATTTCTAAGTCCATATTTGTGTAAAGAAATCAAGCAAGCAAATATTATTATATGACTTTCATGTCTGTTTTACAATTGTTATCAATTTCAAGTGGACATGTTTACTTATATAGACTTCAAACTTTACAGAATAAGTCAAAATACATCCCCATGCTGGGGATGTGAGGAGTTAATCTGCTGTCCAGCTTTGCTCGACGACTTCGCGTACTCTCCTGTTGTAGTCCCGCTTGTTATCACTAAACATTCTTGCAGCTTCAGAATTAGCAGGTGAATTTGGGTTCGGGTCGCAAAGTAACGACTGTATAGCATCAGATGTCAACAACATGAATTAGAATGCAGCACAGCAATGAGTATCAAATTTTGACCGCCATAAATATTTACTAAAATTGGAATACAAGATTACAGGCTAGACCCAGTTAACCAGAATGTTTATGTTTATGTTCAAGTTGTTCACTAAGGAAGATCTGACAGAAAAAAAAAAAGACACCAAATTACCTGGATAGAAGTTAGAATAGCAGCTACATCATAAATAGGACTCCACTGGTTCTGTAAGATATCCAAGCAAATACTTCCATCTGCATAAACTGGCATAGTCAACAAATGAAAAAGTTAGGAAGGTGACAGAATATCCCAACATTTAGCAACAAATCCAAATTGACTTGGCATGGGTCATACATGGCTGTAACTAGTCCAAATCCGGCATAGCAAAAACATTTTCGAGCAACTAACAGCAGATCATTTCATAGTTCAATGTAGCAGGTAAATTTTAGACTTTTGGAGACGAGACGCTGGTTCACGACTTACTATTTGGATGGAACATCCGCGAAACAAACCGAACTGTTGGTGGCTTATTTGGATAGTCCTCCGAAAACTGCAGAGACAACTTAAAGGTACCTAAAGGATTCAAAGAAATGCGAGAGGTAAATAATAATATCATTTTGCTATTATAACTTGAAGCTGCAAAACAGAAGGCAGATAAACCAATTCACCAATGAAACGTTTCTATATTAGAAAGTAAGCAGTCTAATTTCAAAAGGTTTTGGATGGAGATCAATCACAACGGATAATATAAATATGTACAAGTTGACCATGGATATGTGAGTAGCATACTGGATGAACAATCTGCAAGACAAACTAATACATATTCCTGATACAGAGTTCAACAACAGACTCACCTCCATCCCAGGGAGTATCATCTGGGCTGCAAATAAAACCAATTGAAGTTGTAAGCGTGATTTTTTTCAGAACTCTTGACCAAAAGAATATCAGCAGAGATAAAAAACCACAAGCAAAAGAGAAGGTGGTTACATCTTTTCCTTACCCAAATATAACAGCATTCCATAGCATTATGTTATTATCCTGTGGTGCACCGCTGATGCCTGCTGGAGGATCCTGCTGCAATCTCTTGAAATCCCTCATCAACCTCTTCCTTGAAGGGGTCGACATCCTCACAGCCTAAGAATAACCAAATAAGAAGCCAACAATATAATCAGTAAAATTCTCATACACAACAACCAAATTGCAAATTCAGCCCGACTTTTTCCATATATCAAAGTTATGTGAACCTAAAGAAAAGAGCTGCTCAAGAATTTAAGTAAGAAATATGCTACCAATTTAAAAAGAAAGTGCACATACTGAAAATATTAAACCAAATCTCACATCTCATACTTGCTTCTAAGATCCTAATTTCCAACAACTTTACGTCAAAACCTGATCAGGCTAAGCTCTTGGCTAATTCGAACTCATAAGATGACGAGAGAGTCTTTTCCTAAATTAGCCATCAAGTACATGTACTTTCGTTAAATATTGAGCTCTCATCAGTGCATTACTTTCTAAATAAAAATTAGAAAATGATAAAACGGTTATCAAAGATGATCTATAACTTGGTAAGTTTGTAACACTGCAGTCAGTCTACATGGGGAAAAATGTTATCGTGAAATGTAATACATACAAGAAATAAATCTAAAACTAATTTTTTTTTATCTGTAGGCTGTAGCTCAGGTAACAGCTTAGGATCAACATGGTTGCTGGTCTGCACCATGATGTAATCACATCAAGCACAAGTGCTTTTGGTAAATTTTGAGCTCTCATCATTTCAGCAATTTTATGTGAGATGATTTTACAAACATCCAATAAGATTAAATCATGGCAATTACAGTACAAGCTCAAATTAGAATCATTACCATCATGTTAATCTATAAATTAATTTTAACATGCATCAGAAATACACAGAGAAAATTTTGATATATTGTATATGCGTTTAGTAAAAGAATCGTTACACCATTAAAAGGGCTCTCCATTACAAATAGCAAAATTAACGATATTGCAATATCATCACTCACTGCAACTAATTTACTTGCCCGCTAAACCAATGATATGAACAAGGGCACTACGTACAACACAACTGAAGCAAGTAACAGCTACCTCTGGGCCTCCCAGATAGATAAAGGAATCAAATTTCTGGAAAAGAATCGATCTTATCATGAAGCTAATTGCTTCACAAATAAACCCCTTTCAACCAGATTGATTTGGGATCTTCTCTAACCTAATCCATCATCTGCAATATAGCTGAAAATAAACACTATTTCGGTCCTACCTATTAACACATACACAAGCTCTATCTAGGGTTTCAACTTTCAACCAAACAACTAAATAACAAATAGACACAGTTTTTCACGCAAAAAACGAAGCTTTTCTCATACGAGAATTATAATCAGTGAATTGAAACCTTAATTAGCAACAATCTAATAAATATCTCACCGTAAGAAAAAGCTGTGAGAAAAACTCTGATTCTTCTCAGGATCTAATAATTAGGGTTTTATACAGCTGCGGGGGATATGAGAAGTGTAAAGAGATTAAGGGTTAGGGTTAGGTATTGAGGGATTGTTGTTAGTTGGTTCAACTTGAGCCGCCCCTCAGTGTCTCTCTCTCTCCTAAATCTGAGAGGTGTGAAGATGCTTCTACGATTTATATCCCTCCTTAGCTGGCGCTCTAGCTTTAAACTCTATTTATTTATTTTATTGTATTATTTTTTATTTTTATAAAAAAGACATAAAGTATTAGAAAAATAAACAAATTACATGAGCTTAAGATTATACGTTGGTTGCTTCTATTCCGGCAAGACCGCCTAGAATACAAGTATTCCCGACACATTTGAGCTTCATTTAAAATTGTATTACAAATATAGCTTGCGTGTGAAATAGCATTGATTCTGTCATGTTGCATAAAAGGTAAAATAAAATAAGGCATTAAATTCCATTGATGCTTTATATCATTTTGTTTTTGTGGCTTCCTTGTAAAGTATTTAAAACTCTGTTTCGTTTTCTCTAAGTGAAAGTAAAACCTAATTTAGCTTGTTGTCTCCGGTTAACTAAGTTTCTTTTCCTTTGAGGAAATAGGATCACCCTCTGACAGTCACCTTTTATGTTGAAATTGTAGACTCCCATTTCTCTGACCCACTAAACTACTTCAAGTAGGCTTAATAATTATACCTCTTCAGTGCATGATGTATAAAAAATCCCAGATCTAGCTGTGAGAGTTGGACCTGCATTATTTCTAAGAATTAGCCGATAACATGTTTTTAACTTTTCATCTAACCAGGATACATCAAAATTAAGCTTAAATTGGTTAGTCTATGGTGATTTCCATCCTAATTTTACTCTATGTATATTAGGACTCTGATGATTCTGATCAGGTGGTTTATCTGTTATTTCTAGGTTCCTAAGGTTCAAAACTCTAGGTGTAACTGCAAAAGAGGTTTGTAAACTTGTACTAGGTTTATCTTGGAAGATTTTCATGCATCTTTCTTTCCACTTTAACCAGCTTTAAACTCTACTTGGAGAAGAACTAAGAGTTGGTTTTTTTGTTATATTCTCGTGCTATCACGGGAACAAATGCATAATAACACAAAGAGTAGGTACCCTCTAAGCCAGATTTCACATCCATTAATGTGCATCGTATAAAGGTAATCATACGATTTAAAAGTACATGTTCATTGTGCACCCATGCATATCACAGTATGATTTTCTTTACTTTTTTTAATCATGTTAGTTGTTAGTTGTTAGTTGTTAGTTGGAGGCAAATAATTTATTTAAGGAGGAAATTTTTTTTGTCCAAGTTAATATTAGATCAAAGGAAAAAAATGGATTTATTTTATAAAAAATACTAACTCTACCCTATTTTATCCACGCTAAAGATTGTCTTTGAATCCTTGGTCGGGATAAATTTTTGATGAGAGTGTTTTTTGATGGGGGTATGAGGGACAAATGAGACGTTGACATGTGTCTTTCCTATTAATTGTTTCAACAAATTATGTTTCCAAAAATATCAAAGATAAAATATAACCAATTAAGATAACATGTACCTTTTATATATTTTTGGAAACAAAATTTGTTGGAATCGATTAATATGAAATAAACATGTCAACATATCATTTGTACCCCATACCCCTATCAAAAAAACCTCTCATCAAAAACTTATCCCCTTGGTTTATAGCCCTTCGTACTGCCCACCATTAAATAGCATTTCAGGTAGTGGACCAAAAAAATATTTAGACGGAAACATATAACCAAGCACCATAGTACTTATTTTTTTTTCTTCTATATCCTTGGTTTCTCTACAAATCCTGATCGTAGACAAAAAATGGGTAATCATAGTGTTGGAGCTTAAAATGGATTTTAGATTATCAAGTAGTTGGCAATAACAACAATGCGTCATTCTCTTTCCTTTTGTGTGTAATTTTTTCAATAACTTCTAGACGAATCTCATATATTGATACCACCCTTGGACGTCAAAATATCATATATTTAGGTTCTCGGTTGAACCATAGGGTTAACAAAGGTTTTTCCAACTTGGATTTCAAGAAAACACCAAAATATGGAGATTTACTCTTTATAACTCAGATGCCTAATCCATGCAATTTACCTGTAAGATCAATTGATAATGTTTATTATTTCTGAGACTTATTTCCTTTATCCTAACGTCCAAATTAGGTTAATAAGATATGTCTTGTGTACAACAAATATCCACAGAGATTTATCCGAAAGAAAGTAGCCCAAAGATATATAATTGTACTTGTAGCATCCCCCCCCCCCCTGTTTTTTTTTTTTGTTTGGCATCAATGTTGACCCATTTGTATATATGCAAATAAAGATCGATCCTAGAAAAGGTATCGAAATACATTATAAGAAAAATGACATTTTTGTTGTTTTTAGTATATATATTTCATACTTATATCTAGGCTCTCTACTGGATTTTATTCAACTAAACGACCAAGAATAGGCTTCAGAGTGTAGCCTAGTCGAATGCTTACACCGTGTGAATAAGATTGATCCTAGCATCATACATATAGGTTAGATGTACTTAACAATGTTATCTATATACACAAATGCATAACAAAATCCCTATGTCATATCCTGTGAGTTTACCACTTGTGTGAAGAGTTGCGTGACAATTATATATATATCACACAACTAGTTAAGGAACCATCAATAGATTAATTTAACTGTGTACTTAAACAACCTGGAAATCATTCGTAAATACTAAAAATAATAGAGATAAAAAACGGCATGATAACGTCTCAAAATTAGCTTGTATAACTAATTAAGATTTATGTTCAGAACTTTGAATTCATCCTAATTAACAATACTTACCTATTCATGGCTTTACTAAAAATCCATGAAAAACACATAAAAAAATAAGGGAAAAAAGAACTTTACAAAACACCAAGGTTTCTCAAAGCAACTCTTTTTATATAACTCACAAATTTGTCTCACAAGCATTCTTCAATTAAAGTCCTTTTGCAGCTTGGAGAACTTTCAACGGGGCATTTTTGAGTTAGGTCTCTACATGCCATTTGTAAATTATATACACGATTCCTTCTTTCATTATAACGTGGTGGAAAATGAACAATATAAAAATTCTGGCCCTTCATTTGATTAGATGAATATAGCAAGCTATAGTTCTTCGGGTAGTAAATCAATTTGACTAAAAAGATATAAACTACCTATTATTATCGAGATTGTGTGATAGATGAAATAGGAACTGAAATAAAGTGAAAGGGAACAAGATGACTTAAGTTAGATATGTTTTTGTATTCTATTTTATTACTCCATTGTTATTAGAGTATAATATTAATATACACACAGTTGGTAATATGTGGGTGCATAAATTATGTATTTATATATCATTTCTTAATTTTTCAACTTCATTGTTACAAAAAGCTTCTTAGCTTTCTGGTATATTATGAAATTCATTAAGAAAATCGGCCTTGTTGCATATTAGGCCCTGCTAACAGCAAAAGTTGTTTATATTAATATCAAGTTAACTGAATTTGTGTTTTCGTACTAGAACTTTCTCAAATCCCAAATCATTAAGTACCCCCACCACATAAGGGACTCCAATCCAATGGGTCATCATACTAGAGTGGCAACATAAACCACAAGTCACTTTTAAGATCATAGTTTCCGGAACTCTGTAACATGCACATTTTATTAATTTACGTTGGAGATCAAGTCTTCGAAGCGTTTGTCGTGGGAGTTCAAGCCGGTTGGTGTTTGAGTTCTTGCACTGAAAATTTAAAATTAATTATAAAATATAATACGATGGTTCTAAAACAAAGAAATACCCCCCTCCCCGGGGCCAGTACCTTCAGGTCCAATCCTGGACTGCCACTCATGTATCCTCGTTGGAACCCTAGTCACATGAATTTCCTTAGTCACAACTTCCTAGGGTTTACTAGTGGCGTGTCTCTTTCGAAACCCACTAGTCCCAATTGAACTCCCGATAACACTTCGTGTGATAGATTACAGAGAGAAGATCCACCCTTGGCTTACTAGTCGAACATGGGACCCGCTGATTACGCGTTCAACCCTTGTTAGGCGCGTTTTCTCTTGGAACTTCTTGCTATGTTAATTTTCTAGTGAGTCATTGATCAAGTTCATAAGCTAGGGTTTGTCAGTAGCGTGTCCGTCATGAGACCCACTAGTCATGGATTTATCACTCAACGTTTATTCATGGAATTGCAGTAATATTCCCCATCTCTAAAGACCTGGTCACGTTCCCATAGGACACACCAATCACTAGATTTTCTGTTTCCTTGGACTCTCAGTAACGTCTTTATATCACCTAGATTGGTCACATCCTCCGGGAGCCATCAGTCGGATTTATTGCGTCAACGTCCATCTCATAGACTCCTAACTATATCCCCTCTTACTAGTTACACTTCCATACTGGACTTGTTAGTCATGTCTGGCTCCTAACTAGTTATAAGAATAACAAAGTGTAAATGTAGTGTGATTATATTTTATCTATGGTAATGTCTTTATATTTCGGCTATTTGTCCATATCACTGTTTTTTTGTATTATTTTTGTTGGTATACATACCTTTGTAATAATTTTTTTGTTTTATTCATTACATTATATCGGAATAAAATCATTTGTTCTTAGCTCTGATTATCTTAGATGATATCGGATTAGGTTATATTATTTTTTTTTCATGAAATTGCACTTTCTATCTCAAGTCAGTAAAGTTACATATCTCAAGTTTGATCTTTGATCAAATTACTGCATAATTTCAGATTTTCTGTAGAATTTCTTAATATTTCATCTACATAGATCTAGTTCTCTTGAGTGATTGATAACTTATTTGTATGATTTACGAGTTTTTAGAGTCCACAATGCCTACTGCAACTCGTGCTTCTTCTTCCGCTGCTAATCCACTTGCTAGCTCTGGATCTGCTCATGATCAAAATGGTGATGGATCTAATCAAGATCGTTACACCTTCAAACTTCCGTTTACTAATGTAGCAAACTTAATATCATTGAAGTTAGATGACACAAATTATCTTTTATGGAAGGATCAATTTGAATCGGTACTAATTTCAGTTGATCTGTTCGATTATGTTGATGGTAATGTTCAAGAACCATCTTGCTATCATTCTGTTAATGGTGCTCAAGTTCAGAAACCTGGTTGGCTTTACTGGAGAAAGGTGGATCTATTTGTGTCAAGCTGTTTAAAGGCAACATTCACTTAATCTGTCTCATGAGATGTTCTTGGATTGAGCACTACACATGTAATCTGGAGTTATCTTGAAACTAATTTCACAACTCAATTTGGTGCTTGTAGATCGATGCTTCACAATCAACTTCAATTAATTTGGAAGGGAAATAGGTATGTGGAAGAATTTCTTCAGCAGATTAAATCGATTGTTCATAATCTTGCAGCTATCAATGAAAAAATAAGTAACTATGACATTATAATGCATGTTCTTAATGGACTTGGTCGTGATTATAATAATTTTATGATCTATGCACAAAATCGTGAGGTACCTTTCACTTTTGCTGAAATCAAGGCTCGATTGATTAATCATCAACAATGGTTAAAAGATCTGAGATGATAAATTTACTTGATAATCAACACTCATCTATAATGTATAGCAAGAATACTAATACTGGTAGAGGAAATTATAATATGAACTTTCATAGTAAGAAACCTTCAATAATAGTGTGTATTTTTCTGGTTCTGGATCTGCTTCAAGTGGAAATTCTGGTAGTTATTCAAGTGGCAATTCTGGTGGTTATTCAAGTGGTAACTCTGGTGATTATTCAGGTGGTTATTCTAGTGCTACAAAAGGAGGTTCAAGCAAGAATTCCGGTTCTTTTGATTGTTCTACTATGGAATGCCATATATGCAGAAGAATATGACATTCTGCTAGTAAGTATTATTACAGATACCAACCGAATAAAAATTCTGTTATTTCTGTTCAAAGAGCCTTTGCTGGGATTGAGTTGAATGCTACTACTGAGGAGCTTGCTGCTGCTTTACCAAATGCTACTCAGTGGATTCCAGATTCAGGTGCCACAAATCACATGACTAGTGATTCTTCACTTTTGTCAAATTCTGCTCCCTACAATGGCACTGTGATGTGTATATAGACAAGTGGTAAATAAGGGTTCAAACACTCAGACTTGTTGAGATTGGATTTTAGACTAAAGTTCTAACACTAAATAAAAAATAAACAAAAGATGATAACAAGTTTATAGAAAAGATTGAGACAAAGGATTCCACCATTAACCAATTTATGTGATTTAGTTAAAAACAATATTCATACAATTCTTATGTTCAAAGTGATTCTAAAATATTGCCTGTAGTAGATTTTTAAAATAATAGATGTAAATCACAAGCATGAAGTATCAAAAATCCCTAGACCAAGCATGCACCATCAAGAGAAAACACAACTATTTAATTAAAATCATTTAGTAAATTTTTAATTCAATGCAAATAGTGATAAAAGAATTGTAGAAATTGATTAAATAAAAATTACCACATATTTATTGGAAAAATGGCTTCCTCCATTTCCTAAACAATGGGGTTTAGCTCCTCATACCCAAAACACTCACAAAAGATGAATATGTGGCTTATAATTATTTGAGAAGAAGAAAAATACAAGAAAAAAACTGATCAGAGGAGTTGCAAAAAGATTAAAATCTTATATTGAATCTACAACACACCTCAGACGCTGCTAAACAAGGACAAATTAATAGTGTATTAAAGTTTTAAATTGTTGCAGACATTATTCATTAAACTGTTGCGAAAATGTGTTGATTATGAAAGAATAGACAACAATATTAACGACCGTTTTTGTTTGTCTTTTTCGTTTTCTTCTTCTTCTTAACGGATAAGTTGCAGAAGGATTTTTTTTTGAAGTCCCCCGTCGTGATGTACCTATCGACTAGTATTTATACTAGCACACAAAATCATCTTTCAAATCTTTCAAATCTCTCAAATAACTTTTCTTTTAATGAAAAATCTCACGGAAGATCAAAAATATATTTTTTTTTTTTCCTTCTCGGTGATTTTTCTTCTCTTTTAATAGAAAATCTCGGTGATTCTGTTTTAATTTTGTAGATCTATCTACAGAAAGAAGAATCAGTTAAAGCTAGCAAAGTAAATTTTGTTTCACGGAAATATCTTTTCGCCCTGATTTATTTTTCGAGATTTGTCTGCATTGATTTTGTGTATCTTTTGGGTCGTGAACAACCTACTCTAGATAATGAAAGAATAACCTTGTCTTAACCCTTGAATATCTCTTCAAATCACGTTGAAAAATCTTCGTAGATGGGATTTGAATTTTCCCGCCAAGCTTTGTATTTGAAATGGGAATGAATGGGTGCCTTTATCAAATCATGGGTGCCTTAATCAGCTGGGATGCCCTTATCCAATCCTTGGGTGCCTTTAGTAATTTTTCTGGATGCCTTTAACACTTTTTTGAGCCAATTTTCTAACAATATATATTTTCAAAAATACCTACAAACACATATAATAACATAATTAGTACAAAATTGAGCACTAACAATATTGAGAATTGAGAACAAATAAGAACACAAAAATGTGTCTATCAAATACCCCCAAACTTATTATTTGCTAGTCCTCGACCAAAACTAATCTAGAAAAAATAAAAAAATCCTAACTCACTTTCGCAGGCATCGCGATTGCACTTAGCGTGTGAAACAAGCCTTTAAACCCATAGGTGTCCCTATCAGACGAGTTTTAGTCTCGTGAGGGCTTACAAGAGATATACCCACAAAACCTTTTACTCCAAAGTCTAACTACTTGTGAACGATTGAGGGTAGACACTAAACATGCTATTTAGTTGGATACTAAACTCTTTATCTATGGGAGGAATTACCTGTTTTGGATCCAATTGTTGTACACGAGTTTGCACTCGAGCGTACTAATATTCATATATAAGAAAACAAAACACTACTCAGAACGTCGTACAATGGACCACAATACTCAGAGTTTATCAAAGTTCAATCACATGGATAAATTTAGAAGATGGATATGGAGATGATGAAGTTTGCACATGTTGATTAAGGTAAACGGTGTTTCCCATATTTGTCTGAAGGTCAGTGCCAGGATGAATTATAATGGATTGAGATATGCTCCCACTGGACTTAATCCTTATACTAATATCGACTCATCTGGTATATACACGGGTCACAACTGTCGATTTATTGAAAATAAAATAATTATTTACTTATTATTATTATTATTATTTATTTCTTTTTTTTTTATCTAAATAAAATACAATAATGGGGCTTGATCTCAATCACTCAACTTCATCCCAACACTGATAACAAGTCGATGCTAGAGCCCCACCAAATCACTTAGAGAAATACAAAAATTTGTAAAAATAAAAACAGAAGGTGATATGCTCGAGGTAGACTCGAATATATGGTGACGACTATCATGTTATTTCTAACACCTGAGCTTTGTCCTTCTATGAATAAACCATTTAGCTGAGTACCTCAACTTCTACAACCAAGAGCTTTGTTTCCATCTTCCTAGAATTGTTAGTGTCATCCTTAATTGTTTACAAGTTTCTAAATTGTGGAGTTTTTGGTACAACAATTTTTTTTTTAATTTTTCTCCCTTAACCCCATACTTAAATTGAACATAATCCTCGATGTTCTAAAGATAAAGAATAAAAGCATGAACAAAGAGTAATAATGAACAAAGTAAAAGATATAGGGAAAGATATTACCTGCACTATGTACCAAAAGCATATGAGTTACCTCCCAAGAAGTGCTAAGTTTAAAGTCTTCAGCTAGACATCAAATACCACAAGAAATGGCTAGTCACTGAAAGTTTTGTAATAGTGGTAAATAAAGGTTCGTTCAAGACTTGTGAAAATTTGTTTTTAAACCTAATTTCTAAGACTAAAAATAGCAAATAAAGGATATTGACAAAATTACAAGGGACATGGACTCAGATTCCACTATTTTTTAAATTTTAAAGTGATTTAATTCAATAATTAAAATTATGCAATTCTCACATTTAATTTGATTCTAAAATATTGCAACAAGTAGATTTTGAAAACAACAATTGTATAACAAAATCATGGAACATCTAAAACCTAGGCCAAGCATGTACCATCTAACAAAATCACAAATGTCTAAGAAAAATCAATAAATCAATTTTTAACCAAGGAAAATAATCATAAAAGAATTGCACAAATTAATTAAATAAATATTACCACATAATTTTTGGAGAAAATAGCTTCCTTCGTTGCCCAGTGATGGGGTTTAGCTCCTCATGTTGAAAACACTCTCAAAATACTCATTCATTGCTCAAAAACGTGTTTACAAATGGTGAAAAAGAGTAAAAATAACTAAAACAACGAGTTTGCAACGTTTATAAACGTTACACACTCACTGTTACAGAAGGAATGTGTTTCACCGAAATGAATGTTGCAAATGAAGATAAATGTTGCAAAGTTAAAAGCTTTAGCGATGGAATCTTCAACTTTTGGCCACGACTTCAACCCTTTCGCAACAGAATCTTCATCTACTTCATCATGATCATGATCATATTTTTTCTGGATTTTTGATTCTTCGTTTTTGGCCTCTCCATCCCCTCCCCCCGTAACTCTTCCCAGAGCTTCTCTATTTATATTACAACCACCTCAAACCTCAATAACTCGTGAAAATATTCTCATTGATGAGAATCAAATATCGATGTTATGATCATATATCGGGAAATTTTATTCTCTCTTTCTGCGTATTGTTCTCGACCTTTGGTGATGTTTGTTTCCTTCTCTTGTTTCCCTAACTGATTACCAAATCAAAACCAATGGAAACAGGGAAGCAAATCCCATATTTCACGTGATTTTTGTTTTCTCCATGATTTTTCTTTCCCAAACTTGTAGGAATATTTGATCCGAGTTTTAATTGATTAAATGGTATCCCAACTCGTTTAGGACTTTCTAATTATAAGTAGAGAAGATATCCTGCCTTAATACGTCTTTAATATCGAACAAATCTTTCACTGGGTGCCTTTAACACTTTTGATGGGGGTGTTTTTAGCATTTTTTAGCAGATTTCTCCATGATTATTTATTCTTCCAAAATTACCTACAAACATAATAAAATCACAATATAAGTACATAGATGAGTTCTAATAATATACAAATTGAGATCAAATAAGACACGGAAATGTGTCTATCAAATACCCCCAAACTTATTATTTGCTAGTCCTCGAGCAAATCTAATCTAGAAAATAAAAACCAATCCTAGCTCACTTTCACAAGCATCACGTTGCACTTAGCGTGTGCAACAAGCCTTTAAACCCATAGGTGTCCCTATCGGATGAGTTTTGTCTCGTGAGGGTTTACAAGAGATATACCCACAAAACCTTTACTCCAAACTTTAGCTACTTATGAATGATTGAGGGTAGATACTAAAAAAGCTATTTAGTTGGCATACTAAATTCTTCGGCTATGGGAATCATAATGAGTCCAATTGTTGTACACGAGTTTGCACTCAACATACTAAAATTCATACAAGAATTCAAAGCTCTACTTAGATTGTCGTTCAACTACGAAACTCAGAATCTATCAAAGTACAATCACATGAAAAGATTTAGAAAATGGATGTGGACAAAATGAAATTTGCGCATGTTGACTAAGTTGAACAGTGTTTACCATATATGTCTGAAGGTCGGTGCTAGGATGAATCCTAATGGATTGAGATACACTCCCACTAGTCTTACTCCTTATACTAATATCGACTCAGCAGGTATATACAAGGGCCCCAACGGTCGATTTTTATTGAAAATAAAATAATTATTTATTATTTTTAAATGTACTGACAACATGATTGGATCAAATGAATCCAAGTGCATGCTCCTTATCAACATCTTACATGATAGTTCTCATGGATCCTGCATTCCACGCTTGTTTAGGCGACGGGGACAGGGAGAACACACACATATTGCTATCAAAGTGTCAATACTCGATTTTTTTATTTAATAATTGTCTAAATAATACAGTATTGGGGCTTTTTCTCAAACACTCTACTTCATCCTGACGACGATAACAATTCGATATTGGTGCCCCACCAAATCACTTAGAGAAACACAAAAATTGCAAAAATAAAAACAGAAGGTGATATGGTCGAGATAGACTCCGAGATATGGTGACAACTATCATATTATTTCTAACACCTGAGCTAGGAATCCTTTTATGAATAGACCATTTAGCTGGCCACACCAATTCCTATAGAAAAAGAACTAAGTTTCCATCTACCTAGAATGGTTAGTGTCATCCTGAATTGTTCACAAGTTTCTAGACTTTGGATTTTCATATTTCATTAAAAGTTTCTCCCTTACCCCCAAACTTAAATCTAACATTGTCCTCAATATTCTAAAGATGAATTATTAAAAGAATGAACAAGGAGAAACTGTTACCAATCGAAGGAAATGAGTTAAGGAAAGATACTACCGTGTCACATGAAAATGGGTTACCTCCCACAAAGTGCTAAGTTTAAAGTCTTCATCCAGACTAAGAAAGAATTAGTCACCCCATAAAATCATATAGCAATAGTCGGAACAATTGTGGGTCGTCTGAATAAAATAATATTATCCAAAATTGAAGAAAACTGCAACGGACCCAGAAAGTGAACAAATATAGTACAACCTTATCCCTATCTAGTGTCTTGTTTAAGACAACTACATCTAGTTGAGGTTCAGGTTCGGGTTCTATGAAAGGGTCTAGATAAAATATTTTTCCTTATAGGCGGGATCAACATGATCAGGTTGTAAATTATGGATTAACTCAACTAATAAATTTGAAGCACATAATAATAACATGAATAATTTTGGATCCTCAAAGTCAATCAGATTTGACCCACACATTTGACTACAATGAAGGTGGTCATTCTTAAGCAAATGTGTCGATTCTAATTTCCTAAAGTAATTAGGCTTAGTCTTAAAACTTGATACTCGACACATTTGAAATTCAAACGTTCCCACATATGGAAGAAAATATTTTGGTGGGAAAAAAAAGTCAGTCTTGGTATTATTTCCTAGGTAAACCACATCGACCAGAGGATGGATTTCTAACAACTGAACTTCTTTTTGGACATCAACAGGCTCAGAGAATATAGTTTGAATATGATCTTGAAAAATGGTAGAGGTGCAAATGTCAAGTCCCAAGTTAGGGACTTTAAGAAGGGATACTTGACAATCACAAGAATCATCGGTACCCCCAAACTTAGGGTGGACATTACTCTCAGATAGACTAAAAATTGTTGGTTGGATTCTAGGGTCCTTAAGGTCAGAATTACACTCAACTTCCTTTATAAAATAAAATAAGGTCGACTTATGAACTGGTAGAAGTTCAAACTTAGCTTTCCATATATTGTAAGTGTCCATCAAAGGTGTGGAATCTAACAAAGTATTCATCTCATTAGTAACACTATCATTGTTAACATCAAACCCAAAGTGGGCTAGGAATTTCTCTAATGGATCTTCTAACAAAGTGTTTGGCAAAGATTTCTAAACGGAAGTACTAGTTACTTCTTCTAAATCATAGATCTCATAAGAAGGTTGTCTACTCATACTAAATAGACTCAGTTCAATAGTCAAGTTACCAAAAGAAAAATTAATTATTCCATTTCCATAATTGATGACGATATTATATGTAGCTAAAAAAGGACGACCTAAGATCACTGGTATTTTAGCTCTTGGGACCTGAAAAGGTTGGGTGTCTAGGAAAACAAAATCTACTGGGGAAACTATTCTATCAACCTGAATCAAATCATCCTTTATCACATTAAAATTCTCTAAGAGTATATCATCTTCGTCAGAGACTATTGTCTTCGAATCGTCAGACTCTAAATCACTAGTCTCAGGACAAACTCGTTCCTCTAAACCATTATCGGCTTCAAAACAAGAAAATTCTACACCGTCTAAAATAATGGTATCTCTAGTCAAATATTCTTCCTTTTTAATAGGTGAATAATCATTAAAATTATTTGGATTTGAAACAAAAATAACACTATCATCATGA
Organism: Papaver californicum; assembly: GCA_023531435.1. Lineage (NCBI taxonomy): Eukaryota > Viridiplantae > Streptophyta > Magnoliopsida > Ranunculales > Papaveraceae > Papaver > Papaver californicum. The sequence continues at coordinate 3,032,678 of JAJJMC010010016.1, read as the reverse complement.
AGCACCATTGGAGTGACAATTTCTTGATCACTCTGCTTGTATATTTTAAGTTCTTCACCAATGCTATCCTCATAATCATAAGAATATGAAGATGTTTGAACCTCGTCTAAATAGGTAGTGTTACCAATTCTATCCTCGTCCTCTTGAATAGGTGAAAAATTATCAAGGTTAGCACTATATTGGAAATTAAGATCATTTTGAGCAATAGTACTCTCTGCAAGACTTTCATTCAAGCTATTTATATTCACAGTTAACTGCTTGAGGGATTCTTCTAGAGAAAAAGTTGGACTATTAATTGTTCCTCTCACACTTAATTCAAACCTATTTTTCATCTCAGATATCTTTTTGAGTGATTCTTTTTGAGGCATAATAGGTTCATGATAAGTACTAGATTACAACTGCTTTAAGGCATCCCTCCAAGACAAATAACTCGAATTTTTCTCATTTTCATGTTCATAAGACGGGTGTATGTACAAATAGTAATTGGGATCACCTTGATATGAGCGATAACCTCCAAAAGGTTGGTGGTAATCCCGAATACTATCCACACCATGTTGATAGTACGGATAATGTCTATTTTGAAATTCAGTTGGATATTCATTGTATTGGTCCACATAATACCAGTTCAACATTTTCTAAAAACTTCCTAATTTACAAAAATAGGGATACTTGATGATCACAAGAATCATCACTACCCCCAAACTTAGGGTACACACTACTTTCAAATGGACCAAAAATTGTTGGTTGGATTATAAGGCCCGAAAGGTCGGCTTCTTTTGTGAATTGGTCATCTAAACGGACACCATCCTCATATAATGGATTATCAAAGAAAGTATCTCACAAAGGATCATCGACTTCCTCCGATTCAGTGAAAGGTTCATCAAATAATGGATTGTCAAATACAGTGCAGGCTAAAGGATCACGAACCAAAGTGCTAATCATGTTTACCTCTTCTAAATCATCCATCTCAGAAGACTGTTTGCTAACATTAAAGATATTCAACTCAGTGGTCATATTACCAAAAGATATATTCATAAGTCTTGTTCTACAGTTGATGACATCATTGGATGTGACTAAAAATGGGCGACCTAAAATTACCGGTATTTGAGCACTTTGGTCCTAAACAGGCTGGGTATCTAGAACAACAAAATCCACTTGATAAATGAACCTATCAACCTCAATAAGAACACCCTCTATGACACCACGAGGGACTTTGACATACCTATCAGCTAATTGCAGTGTCATTTTGGTCGGTTTTAACTTTCCAAGACCTAGATGGGTGTACACATGATACATGAGTAAGTTAACACTAGCTCCTAAGTCAAGCAATGCATTATCAACTATGTGATTACCAAACATACAAGATATGGTGGGGCATTCGGGTCTTTATACTTAGGAGGTGTTTGATTCAGAAGGATTGAACTTACTTGACCAGATAAAAAGGCTTTCTTATGTACATTAAGCTTACGCTTTCGTGTACAAAGATCTTTAAGGAACTTGGCATACACAGGCATTTGCCTAATTGCTTATAATAACAGAATGTTGATGTTCACCTGCTTAAGTATTTCCATTATCTCGTTGAAAGTCGATTCCTTCTTTGTTGGAACTAACAACTGTGGATATGGGGCTCTAGGCACAAAGGTAGTCCTATCAGGAACTGCTTGAGAATCCTTAGAATTGTTTCAGTCTCTTCATCTACTGCTCCTCTTGGAAATTAGAAGGTGGAACTACAGTATGTCTACTATCAGGCATGGTTACCTTGTTATCAACTACCTTTCCACTCCTAAGAGTTGTAACAGAGTTCACATGATTGAACAGTTTCTCTCCAGAAGATACTTCATGAACTCCTTTAGGATTGGGTTGTATCTGACTAGGAAACTTACATTTTTCTCTCCAAAACTCATTCAATTGACTAACCTGATTTCAGAAATAGCCTGAGAGTTGGCCTGAACTATATCTTGTAAACTTTGTTCAATTGATTGTTGAAACTTTGCAGTGCTCAGAGTTAACATGGATAGAGACTCTTCTAAACTCATGATTCTCTTATCTGGCGGGTTCTGAAACTGGGATGGACCTGAAGGATTCCTATTATAGCCAAAACCTGGGGGATCCTGAGCATTACTAGACTGACCTTGATTTTTTCCCTTAGGCCAGGAAAAATTAGGATGGTTTCTCCAACCAGGGTTATAGGTTTCTGAATATGGGTTAAATTTTGACGGTATTCAAACCTAGAGTTGTTATAAAGAGCATGGGCTTGCTCTTTGTATCTAGCATGGTTTGACCCATAATTCATCTCTAAGGCCTGTGTCTCAAACCAAAAAAATAATATGTCTCAAATTATGCCATATGGTGTAGTGTTAGTTTGTCTAGTAGAGTCTCAACTGCTCCTCCTGAGCTTGTTCATTGTGATGTTTGAGGACCTTCCCCTGAATTATCTTTGTTAGGATTCAGGTAATATATTGTCTTCATTGATGACTTTGGTCGTTTTTACTGGATTTATCCAATGAAGGCTAAGTCTGATGCTCTTGTATCTTTTCAACATTTTAAAAAAATAAATGAAAATTTACTGGCTACCAACATAGTTTCCTTTCAACCCGACAATGCTTATGAACTCTGTAAAGGTCCTTTTAAACATTTCTTTGATACTTCAGGATTTACACTTAGATTGTCTTGTCCTCACACCTCTCAGCAGAATGGTCTTGCTGAGAGGAAGCATAAACATATAACTGAAGTGGGACTGATTCTTCTTTTCAAGGCTAATTTACCTATACATTTTTTGGTATGATGCCTTTTAAACTACCGCAATTCTTATAAATAAATTTCCTATAAAACTTCTGCACTTATCATCTCCTTTTGAGATTCTATTTCATAAACCACCTGATTACACCATTTTAAAGGTTTTTGGATCAACTTGTTATCCTTATTTAGGAGCTTATAGGAAAGAACTATCTCCCAAGTCATCTTTATGTACTTTTATTGGCTATAGTCCTCTTTATATGGGCTATAGATGCTATAAGAATTCTACTTTAAAGATTTATAATCAAGACATGTCATCTTTGATGAAAATTTCTTTCTTTTCTCTACATCTACTACTATCATTTCTGTTTCATCTAATGTACCATCTCCAGTGTGGTCTTCTGTTTCTGGTGATTAATTCAGCTCACTTGTTTCTAGTTCATCTACATCACCAACAACTCAATTGGTGCCCTCGATTTCAGGTAAACAAGTCAGTTGTCCTACTCCAATTGTGTTTCATCCTGTTACCAGGTCTCAATCTGGTATTACAAAACCTAAGCTATTACCTGATTTTGTAACTAACCATGTTGTAAAACATCCTGTAGTTGCAACTCTGAGTTCACTTCTACAACACATTGAACACAAGACCTTTAAACAAGTTATGAATAATATAAAATGGCTTGTTTCTATGGAAGAAAAATACAAAGCTTTATAAGATGCTGGCACCTGGGATTTGGAGAAATATAATGAAGGGATGAATGTGTTTGGTTGTAAGTGGGTTTATAAACTCAAGCTAAAGGCAGATGGAACTGTTAAAAGGTATAAATCAAGGCTAGTGGATAAGGGTTATGATCATTTGGATGGGGTGGATTATATACACACCTATAGTCTAGTAGTGAAGGCACCCACTATTAGATCAATAATCATTATTGATGTTTCTAGAGGATGGCAGATTCAACAACTAGATGTGTCAAATGCTTTTCTGCATTGACACTTGAATGAGTGTGTTTTCATGGAACAACCTCCTAATTTTAAAGTTCAAGGAAACGAGGACTATGTGTGCCATTTGAAGAAATCTTTGTATGGATTAAAACAAGCTCCAAGAGCTTGGTTCCAAAGATTTAGTGGTTTTCTACTTCAATATGGTTTTCAACAATCCAAATGTGATCATTCAATTTTTCTTACAAGTCAGCCAAATGAGTTATGTATGTGTTATTGTATGTTGATGATATCATAATTACTAGCAGCTCATGTATTTTTCTTACATTTTTAATTACTTCTCTGAGTGCTGAATTTGCTATGAAAGACTTAGGACCTCTACACTAGTTCTTAGGAATTAAAGCAATAAGAGATGATATTTATCATTATATGTTACTCACTCAAAAGAAGTATTATATGGATTTGTAGGTTAATGTTGACATGGTATATTGCAAGTTATGTAGCACACCAGTTGCAAAGGGTTCAAGATGCTCTTTATATGATGGAGAATTGTTACATGACCCACTGTACTATATGAGTCTTGTTGGAGGTCTGCAATACCTTACCATGACTAGACCAAATATAGCATTTGCTGTTAGTTATGTCTCTCAATTCATGCACCAGCCTACTACTGAACATTTACAGTTTGTCAAGAGGATGAAGTTTGGGTTCTGGTATTACACTTGGTTCTTCTGATCTTTCTGATAGACACTTAATTTATATATTTACATCACCTAATTTATATTTGATAGTACTTGATTTTATATTAATTTTTTTTATTTTATTATTTTTATAGATGTTTCGCATAAAATCCGTAGTTATGAGAAAAGTTGGTTGAATCAATGGAACTACGTTGAATATTTAGTGCTTGTCTTGTCCGAGATATTGTGAACTGAACTGGTGAACTGAACTGTCTAAAGCCTAAAAAGGTTCACGTTAGATAGACAAAGAAGAGATGTGAGTGTAGAATTTCTGCTGTTGACCGTAAAGAAGTTAGAAGAAAAGAAAATGAAGCACGTGAATGAAGTGGCCAACCTTTGTTTGGTTCCGTGAAGGTGGGGAACACTGTCAGATTTGTTGACGTGAGTAGGCTACCGTACATGCCAGGTATTGATGAAAGAAGGCTAGAGAGTTCAACTGACGCACACAAAGAAAGTATGCTTGATGTTGGACAAGTACTGATTGAAAGGGCTAGGGCGTAGGCAATCAGTTGGTTTGCGTTGGAGTCTTGGATAAGGAAAGTGGGTCTTGTAGTGTGAAAGAGACATGAAAAAAGATAGAAACCTAGGGAGGCAAAAAAATCAGTAATACACGTGAAGGATGTTTATTCTGTTAGCTTTTGGCTGAGAGGAAAGTACGGCTGGTTCGTTTGTAGGGAGGCTAGAGTTCATGTGAGCCTAAAGAAAAAGAAAAGGACGTGAAACAATGCGTCAATTGGTTTTTGGCTGTGTGACTGTGCTTAGGGCAGGCGTGAAAGTGATTAGAGAAGGCTAGCTGCTAGAACCTAGGGAATAGATAGGTTTTCTCGGAAAACCTAGTATAAAAGAGGACAGTAGCGGATGGAGAGGGGGATCTGATTTTTGGAGAGACTTTTTCTCCTGGATAGTTTGGAGGCGTATTTTTTTCTCTGATTTCTCTTCTCGGGAGGCGGACGCAGTAGCAGACTGAGGCTTCCGTACAGGCGAAAAGAGAAGAACAAGAGAATCAGACTTTTGGGTTTAATTTTTTATCTTTATTCTGTTCTAGTTATTTTTATGGGTTTTAAGTAACCCATCTCCATGTTCTAATTAATTTGTAGCTAGGGTTTAATGTTGAGACCACTTACAGTTTTAGATCAATTAAATAAAATATTTGATACAGACCATTATGATTTGAATAGATTAATTCCATGATTTTGATTTATTGAATTTCATTAAACAATTGTGACGTCTTTTGATGGTACATGCTTGGCCTAGGTTTTTGATGTTCCATGATTCTGGTATACATTTGTTATTTTGAAAATCTACTTGTTGCAAATATATTTGTCAACTTAT